>CAWUFW010022533.1:0-93355 GCA_963921515.1 Calotriton arnoldi | reverse complement strand
CCGGCAGCATCTGATGACATCAGTGAGCGGTGCGCATGCTGATGACATCAGATCGTCGAGGGGGGTCAGGGGTGGCAGCGGAAGTGCTTCCACTGCCAACCCCAATTGAGCCAAGTCATGGAGGGGCCCGTGGGAGGTGCAATGGAGCAATCCTCAGCACATGACCATCGTGGCTGAGTATGGCTCCAGGCTGTCTTCAGCACCAATGAGGTCAAAGAGTAGAAGGTGAGTTTATGTTCAGTGCACTGACACGTTGACAGGACATTTAAAGTTTGGCTCAACCAAGGTATTTGATTTTGTGAGCTCAACCTTCTTCTGAAGTAAAAGTGACTTTGCTTATCTTAAAAAAAGAGTCTTAAATGGTTGATTTGCTCTTTTTAGTCATCTGTACCTGCATATTTCAGTTTGAAGGAGAGAAGAACAATTTATTGTAAACTAATCTGTGTTTCATTATTATTTTGAGTCGAAAAGCTGAGAACAATGGAGCCCAGTAGTGTCCACCCAAAAATTAAATATATTCTCAATAGTCATTTTCATACTAATCTGCAGCAATATTTCAGGGTCTTTGTCCTAAAAAAACAAATTAGGCAAATCTGTGAGATGTTTTTCCCGTAACCTAACCAACATTTCAAGCCAATATCGGTATTTGAGCAATGTTATATTCGGACATGTCTCATTTAGGATTTGTTCACTTGCAGTTCACTCATAAATGTGTGGCATTGTCTTGAATTTATTATTAAAAAAATTGGAAAATATAAGTATTCTCCTTCTACTTGCTTGGTGATGTTCGGGTAAATGAACCTTGATGATTCCCAGGAGAAGGTATGGATACAGAGCATGATAACTGAAAATCGACTCCTCAAAATCATTTGACCAATGTATCAATGTCAAAATATTGTGACTCCAAAAATATCATGCACTACAATATCAAAAGTATATATATATATTATATTTGTTCTTTTTATAAATCATACTGATGCTAAGAATAATATACCAAAATATTGTGGCATTTGTATAGTTCTCATTATTATTGTAAGTTATATTTTCTGTTATAATTTCAGTTATAGATGTAATTTGCTTAGATGATGGTAATTTTTAGTGATTTTTTGGGGTGAATGTTGCTTTGAGAGGTTTTTATGGAGTGATTTCAGAACTTTCCACCACAGAAATGTGAGAAAAAAGTAAATTTTTCAGCAAAATTTGAGGTTTGCAGGGGATTCTGAGTAGGAGAATGATGGGGGACCCACACAAGCCATACCTCTCTGGACTCCCCTGGGTGTCTAGTTTCCAGAAATGTGTGGGTTAGGTAGGTTTCCCTAGATGGCCGCCGAGCCCCGGGCCAAAAACTCATGGGACCCCCCTTGCAAAACCAGGTTGGTTTGTGATAGGTAATATTAATGTTGCATCAATAGGTTTTGGGCCCTTCCCTGCAGCGGGTACTTGGCCCACCCATACAAGTGAGGTACCATTTCTATTGGGATACTTGGAGAAATGCTGGGGGGTTGGAAATTTGTTGTTACTTTCTGCAGTGTGAAAATTTGGACACAATAATGCAAGGAAAATGTCACAGTCACATTTTGAGGTTTGCAGGACATTGTGGGTAAGATAACTTGTTGGGATCCACAAGAGAGACATCACCATGCACTCCCATGGGTGTTTATTTTACGACAAAAACTACAGTTGTTAGGTTATTCTTAGATGAAATGTACAGCTTGGCAGAGAGACAAAACAGACAAAGATTACTGCACAGCCATCTATTCCTCAAGCACACACACATACTGGTTGGATTTGGCACGAGGGCGAGTGATGGTTCAGTATATAAAATTTTATTAACAAGAGATTTCACAAAAATGAAATGCACTGTCAATAATTGAAAGGACAAAATACTGAACCAGTGACTCGCAGCTCGTGAGCTGTAAAGCCACTTCAAGGCACCAACCGCTTTACAGGCCATTCACACACCTTTCATACATGATACACACAAGACCATTCACACCACCAGGCACAAAACCAACACATTACAACATTCACAAAAAGGACAAGATACACCCTGCTTGACAAAAACAGAAAAGACACATTTTTATGCACAACCACCTATTCCTCAAGCACACATACATACTGGTTGGATTTGGCACTAGGGTGAGTGATGGTTCAGTATATACAGATGTATTAACCAGAGATTTCACAAAATGAAATGCACTGTTAATTGAAAGGACGAGAAACTGAACCATTGACTCACAGCTCGTGAGCTGTAAAGCCACGACAAGGCACAAACCTCTTTACAGGCCATTCATAAACCTTTCATACGTGTGACACATACAAAACCATTCACAACGCCAGCCACGGGCCCAGCACATTACAACACTCACACCAGCAGACCGCGCCATTCAAGGGCCCATCACTTTCACACGCCCACATTCCTGACACAGCAACCACACCAGCTCACGGAATGTGTTGAGTGGCGTTTGGCTAGCAGTGTGTGTAGTGACCAGCAGCTAGTCACTACTCACACACCGCCAGCCGAGCACCAGTCCATGCACACCGCCAGCCAAGCGCCAGACCACACACACCGCCAGCCAAGCTCCAGTCCACACACACCGCCAGCCAAGCGCCAGTCCACACACACCGCCAGCCAGGCGCCAGTCAACGCACACCGCCAGCCAAGCGCCAGTCCACGCACACCGCCAGCCAAGCGCCAGTCCACGCACACCGCCAGCCAAGCGCCAGTCCACGCAACCGCCAGCCAAGCACCAGTCCACCCACACCGCCAGCCAAGTGCCAGTCCAAACACACCACCAGCCAAGACCAGTCCAAACACACCGCCAGCCAAGCGCCAGTCCACGCACACAGCCAGCAAAGCGTCAATCCTAACACACCGCCAGCCAAGCGCCAATCCAAACACACCGCCAGCCAAGCGCCAGACCACGCACACCGCCACACAAGCGCCACTCCACGCACACCGCCATCACATTTAGGATTTTTTTTTATATAAATAAGAAAACACAAACAAATTGCAAATAGATACAAATCTACTAACACAAAATCTGAAACTAAATACACTACACAAATGCCAACCTTGAAACTGAACAAAAAATATTAAACAATAGAGGCCAGGCAGTTCACTTTATCACTCATGGATGTTCCCAAAAATTATTTTGCGTGTGGTACATTCTAAAACAAGCAGGCACACACAGCCCAGGGTTAGAAGGACACTCGGGGCAGTACATACGAGTCTCCTTCCGCATACCTCTTTGCCAACAGACTCTACATCTCCTACTGGGAAAGTCTTTTGAGGGTGTGGGAGGAATGTGATCAGGAAAGTGGCGATCTTTCAATCTAGCAACATCCTCCACCACTCCAACTCTAGGAACACTTGCCTATTCCACTAAAACAAGGCTGCCTATTACAGACTCCTGAAACTTAACAAAAGTCATCTTTGACTCAGGACAAGAATCCTGGAACACAACAAAAGCATTAAAGGTTGCCAAGTGGAAAAGATGGATAGCCAACTTCTTATACCAAATGTAAGCCTTACGAAGAGCAGCGTAAGGTTCCAACCTCTGATCTACTCTGTCAACACCACCCATGTGCCTATTATAGTCTAAAATGCACACAGGTTTGCGCACTTCAGCAATGTGACCACAAACAGTCACAGGTGCAGTGCTTTTATCATGGATGGTAGTCAGCATGTAGACATCTCTCCTGTCTGAAAACTTCACAGCTAGAAGCTCCTCGCAACGCAACGCACTGCACTGTCCCCGCACAAGCTTTTGGCAAACAAGTTCTTTTGGGAAACCTTTACGGTTAGAGCGGATTGTGCCACAAGCAACAGTGTCCACTTTTGCCAATTCCCTGAACAACCGCACACCAGTGTAGAAGTTATCTACATATAAATGGTGGCCTTTGTTAAAAAATCCTCTACCAAGTTCCCACACAATTTTCTCAGTCACTCCAAAAGTGGACGGACAACCAGGGGGTTAATCCTGGATTCCTTACCGGTGTACACCCTGAAATTAGAGACATATCCAGTCCTACTGTCACACAGCATATACAGCTTAATTCCATAGCGTGCCCTCTTACTAGGAATGTATTGCCTAAAAACCAAGCGGCCCTTGAACAACACCAAAGACTCATCCACTGCAATTTCTTTCCCAGGAGCATAGATCTCAGAAAATCGATCAACAAAGTGATCAATGACAGGCCAAATCTTAAAAAGACGGTCACACTCAGGGTGATCTCGTGGCAACGCTAAACCATTATCGACAAAATGCATCATCCGAAGCAGAAGCAAATACCTATCACGACTCATGACTGCCGGAAATATAGCCGTTGCCATCAAGGGACTAGTAGACCAATATGAAGACATTGATGGCTTCCTTAGCAAGCCCATCAAAAAAGTTAAACCCAAGAACTTCTTCATCTCTTCCAGATTTGTGGGAGTCCACCGGGTAGATCTAGAGTGGGGCTTAAGGCTGGCACTGTTGTCCCTCAAAAACTGTTCGGCATACAAATTAGTCTGCTCAACAATCTCTGCCAAAAACACATCGTCCATAAACAACTGAAAAAAATGTATCAGCAAAAGTTTTCAGTATTCACTCTACACCCTGGAACACCAGTAAAGTCTGGCAATGCCGGCTGCACCATGCCTGGGGCAACCCAGAGGTCAGCACTTTCAACGGGAAGCCTTGCAGCCCCAGGCTGCAGCCCAGATGCCTCTTGCCGCACTATACCAACGGGAAGCCTTGCAGCCCCAGATGCCTCTTGCCGCACTACACCAACGGGAAGCCTTGCAGCCCCAGGCTGCAGCCCAGATGCCTCTTGCCGCACTACACCAACGAGAAGCCTTGCAGCCCCAGGCTGCAGCCCAGATGCCTCTTGCCGCACTACACCAACGGGAAGCCTTGCAGCCCCAGGCTGCAGCCCAGATGCCTCTTGCCGCACTACACCAACGGGAAGCCTTGCAGCCCCAGGCTGCAGCCCAGATGCCTCTTGCCGCACTACACCAACGGGAAGCCTTGCAGCCCCAGGCTGCAGCCCAGATGCCTCTTGCTGCACTATCGGCACATCAATGTCCTCCTCTAACACAGGCACTTCATCCGCACTAAGAGTAGCTTTATCCACACTGAGAGTAGCTTCATCATCCGATGATTCCATGTGGAGAGAAAACTCACTGCCTGAATCGTCCCCTGCCTCCTCTGCCTCAGATGCAGAGTCAGTCTCTGAACCATGGTCAGAGGAAGACTCAAAAGCATACCAACAACCTGCTGAGCAGTAATCCTGCGGCTAGCCATTATCCTTACTAAGAAAGGAGACTGCACAAACAAGTCAACAACAACCAACACTGTGCAAAGCAAGTAAGTAAAAAAATGTGTGCCTTTATCACAAAGATCTATATACTCAAAAACTATACGATTCACTTACAAGAGAGAGCTACACTGACCAGCACCTACTCTGCAGAGACACAGCAAAAACCAACGATATCCCACTAGAAAGAAAAAAACAAAACCAATTACTCACAATACAACAAAATACACATCAAGCACAAATGCAAAAAGTTTTTGACACTCAAAAAACAGAAGCCAAACATACTGCTATTATTACACCATTTGCAAAAACACATTCATGCAGAGAAATAAAACTCATTTACATTGTACAAAAAAAGTCTCTTACCAAACACATGCAACTACACAAACAGCAGAACCCCCAGTAACGAAACCGCAACCTGGAACAGTCTAAAGAGCAAAAGCCTTGACCTAACAAAAAGGGAGAAATAAAGCATTACAATTGCAATTCACAAGAAATAAAACAATTAACATTATAATAACTCGCTATGTCACTGCCCAAATGGGGGCAGAAAGGCCAAATACACATAAAAAAATATATGTCCCCTGGAAGCGGCCAATTTATTTATTTTTAAATACCTGGCTCTAGTGGGCTTTTCTGCCCCCCCCCCCGGCCAGAAACGCCAAAAAATGCAGGTGATTTGTCCCCAGGGGGAGCAGAAAAGTCTTAAAATTATTTAGGCCCATAAGGAGCGACCCTTGCCCAAGGGGTCACTTCCATTTAAAATTTAAAACTCTCCCTGGTGTCTAAAGGCCAGAATATACTTTTTTTTTTTAAATATGGCCCCTGGAAGCGACCCTTGCCCAAGGAGTCGCTTCCAATTTTTAAAAAAACAAATTCCCTGGCTCTAGTGGGCTTTTCTGCCCCCCCCCCCCGGGTCCAGAAACGCCCAAAAAATCAGGCTATCTGTCCCCAGGGGGGGCAGAATATAATTTTTAAATAAATGTAGCCCCTGGAAGCGACCCTTGCCCAAGGGTCGCTTCCATTTAAAATTAAACAAATTCCCTGGTGTCTAGTGGGGTTTTCTGCCCCCCTGGGGCAGAAAGGCCAAATAAAAAACGATCTGCCCCCAGAGGGGCAGAATATACCTAAAATTAATTGGCCCCCAGGAAGCGACCCTTGCCCAAGGCGTCGCTTCCATTTTTATAAAAAAACAAATCCCTGGCTCTAGTGGGCTTTTCTGCCCCTCCTGGGTCCACAAACGGCCAAAAATCGGCCGATCTGTCCCCAGGAGGGGCAGAAAAGTCTAAAATTAGTTATCCCCCTTAGGAAGCGACCCTTGCCCAAGGGGTCGCTTCCTTTATATACAAAAAAGGAATCCCTGGTGTCTAGTGGGGCATTCCTGGTGCACGATCGCGACGCTGTGCGCGATCGTGCACCAGGAATGCCCTGATGTGTGCGCTGACATCATGGGGAAGCGTGGGGCGGTTGGGGGTGGCAGCGGAAACTCTTCAGCTGCCATCCCCCTCTGTGGGGGCAAGATCAATGCCCCAGGGGGGGAGCGCCAGCGCTTCCCCCAGGGGCTGTGCTCATGACGGAGCGGTTCCATCATAAGCACAGCCCTACCGATGCTCATGACGGAACCGCTCCGTCATGAGCATCGAAGGGGTTAAATGAGCAGCCAATAGATCACAAAAGTAAAATAATATCATTTCAGCAGGATGATTTAATAATAATTTACATTAAAACATGGCATATTTAAATTAAATTTGAACTTTATTAAACATCAAAATTAATACATGAATAAATGTTGAATCTGATTAAAAATTATATAGTAATTCAAAAATATGTATTTTGTAAGTTTTTTATTTATATGGCAATTATTAAAAAATATTTGTATGACCATAAAATTCATAATGATCCAATATATTTAAGAGGTATTAAAAAGATGAAAGCATATCTAACCATGTATTTAGTTTTAATAACAACAGTTGTTTCTTTACATTGTATAAAACATTAGGGGGCCTATTACAGTTTCACTTTTGACCGCCTAGTTACAATTTAGGCGGTTGGTAGTGAAACCAGTCGATCATTCCAGATTGAGTCCGACTGGCTCCCCAGTCGGAAACCGGCCTGTAAGCCAAATGGACAGCGTTTTCCACTGTCTGGGTTACGATGCACGGTTTCCGGCAGACTTTTCAATGCGGGTTTTCCGACATAGAAAGCCTGTCAGAAATTGTGTTTGGGGGCCCCTAGCATGGCCCCCTTCTATTTGCGGCCTCTCATTGGGGGCCGAGGTTGATCCCTGCACCGTGTGGCAGGCATCCTGAGGTGCATTGCAGGGATGAACACAACCTCCCATTTTCCTATGGAAGCTTGTGCTACGGCCGGTTTACGGCCGTAACACATGCTCCCATAGGAAAATGTGGGCATGCGACCACACCATGTGCGGTCACATTGTAATTAGGAGGTCGGTCAGTCCCATTTCCATGACGGTGTCGGGCGGACGCAAGTCTGCCCAACATCGTAATAAGCCCCTAAATATATACACTTTAAATTTAAATACATTGCTATATATCATTTTTTCACAATAAAACAACTTCAATAAAAAAAAAAAGTAAGTTTGTTAATACATTCAAATATTAAATAAATTTAGTAAATTTTGTAACATATTTGTATTTTTTTGTTGAAGAAACAATATTATTGTAGTATCTTTTTCATTTCTATTTCACCTCTTTGTCTTTGGCATTTTTTCCAAGAATAAGGGCCTTATTACGATTACGACGGTCCTCAGGACTGCCACATTCGCCACCACTGCGAGTCCACCCACAGTATTCTGAGTGTGGTGGTTGGGCCTCCATGAGACTGCTGGCCCCACCAACAATCCCTCTGCAACCGGCCTCAATATGCTGGTGGTGCCGATGCCGGCACTGCTGAGCATATTACGAGTTGGTTTTCCACTTCCCTTTCCATGGTGGTGAGCCTGCCATGAAAAGGCTGGTGGAAAGGCAACTAAGGGGTCCCTAACAAGGACCCCAGCTGGATCTGGGACTGGGGATGCATGTGGGGATGGCACATGTTGTGCTCAATGGAATTGCACCTCTGTTCCTCCATGGAGTGGCATGCATGCCACAACATGCAGGAACGTGGTGCAGGCGTTGTCACGGCGGCGGTCTGCTGTTAAGGCTCTCCTATAAGCCTTACACAGCTGTCGCCGTGAGACCACCGCAGCACTGCCCCCCGTGATTACAATTGTAATTTGGCGGGCAGGCACACGACGGGCTTGGCAGTTCTCCTGTTAGTACGGCGGTGGCAGGTAGACAGAAGGACCACCAAATCGTAATAAGGCCTTATGTCTTTTGCAAAGTCTTTTTTTCATATCTTTTACAAGCAGATGTCAATGACAACTGCTGTAGGATCCCCATTAGTTGGATCAGAATAGATACCTAATGACACATTTACTATGATTTTGACTCTGTTTATTTCACGTTAGTGGTGCAGACCCGAAGCTAAAATCATTTTTGGTATTTACTAAGCCTTGCAAATCCACTTTGAGTGGCTTTGTGTGGTTTAGTAAATATAAAGTAATGTAATGCAGCGCACAGTGCTGTCTTGCATTACCTTGCATTGAGAAGGTATTCCATGGGTGGAGCATGGGCACTCCCATGCATCCAACCATGGATTTTGGAGCATTCCAAGATTTTCTGAAGCTAGTAAACATGGGTATGCATCAAAATGCTAAGCCTTCTTAAGTGAGGTGAAACAAGGAGAAATATCTTTATTTCTCCTCATTATTTCCTCTTTCCACATGTGCTGCATTCTACACCACATATAGAAAGAGGAATACGCCGCTAAAGATTGTGTTTGTGGAGGAAGGTATCCAACCGGCACAAACGCAATCCTGCCCATAATGCAGGCATCCTTCCATCATGGTACGAGGGTGCTTGCGTTAGTGCTAGGCAGCCTCACATGCTCCAACACATGGAGCGAGCGGAAGAGCATCATATCTTAGTAGATATGTACCTTTCAATTCTCTCCTAATCACAATCCCAGTAACTTGCTTTGCTGCACTGTGTTGCAGCGAGAATTCTAAGTAAATGTGCCCCTTAATATTTTATAATTATATCTAAGTAAAGGTTTAAGCAGGTGCACTTTAAAGTTGTTTTAGTGTAGTGGGTTCATTTTCAATATGTCAGTTGAATATTTTACTATGTGTGCATTTGATGTTTTAGTGAGTGTTGTGCTTGTGCGCAAATATTAAGTTATTCATAAGAATATTATGCTATGCTAGTAGCTTTTGTGTTGTGTATGTAATGCATTTATTATTGTGTTGTTAGGTTTTGAGTATTTTGGAGTGATTGTGGGACTGTGCAACCTTTTTTATAGGTTAAGAAGAATATCTCTGAATATTTTTTAGATGTGCGTCCATTTCCCTTTTTCGTCTTGTTTAAGGAAAAGGTGTTTTTACATTTTACATTCTCATTTTCAGTTTGACAGAATTTCTTTTACCTCATTTTTCATGTTTTTAAGGGAATTCATCAAATTAAGAGGAAACCTTCTCCTTGATTACTTGTTGAGCATATGTATTTTTGCATTTTTTTACTGTATTGACATTTGGATTATCTGCTTTGAAGGAGGACTTTTCAGTTTCGCTTTTTCAGCTTGGATTTTCTACAGCTTTGAAACTGTATTTATTTCCATTACTTCTATTTGGGATTACAGATGGTGTGGTTGTTTATAATGAATTTTATTTTTGGTATTGACAATTGCATATGTTAAGGTAGTGTTTTTGAAATTTAGTTTTTATAAAAAATTGAAAAACGTCACATAATAAAATAAAAAGCACATACTTATTTAATTTTTATTTTTATTTTAATAGTCTTTTATAGCGCAAGCATGACCCTTGCATGTATCATAGTGCTTCACAATTACACAGTAGTAGATACAGTAATATCAAATTCAATAAAAATTAAACAACAACCGAAAATAAAAGATCTGTCACTAATACCAACGTAGTATCATATTTCAGACAACTGCAAGTATCAGGCAATGTTGGGAAGAAGGACGGAAATTTGTTCATAAGAAGTTCTTTCACTTCTTTCTTGAAGGATATGATCGAGGGATTTGTTCTGACTTGAGGAGGTAATGTGTTCCAAATTCTTGGGGCAATCCCAGAGAAGGATCAGTTGTAGGTTTTCTTCTTGTGGAATCTTTGAGATTTCAGAAGAAAGGTGTTGGAGCTTCTGGAGGATCTGGAGCCACCAGAGAGTTAGAGCTTCTGGGTGAGATATCTAGGAGTATTGTGGTGGAGGGATTTATGTGTCATGCAAGCGATTTTTAGCTGGATTCTTGCTTCGTAAGGGAGCCAGTTGAGGGATTTGAGATCCGGGGTGATGTGGTTGTATTTCTTTGAGCCAGTGATGAGTCTAGCCGCAGAGTTGAGCGAGGCCCTTAGAGGAGCCAGTTTAGACCTGGGTAGTCCAGATAGAGTTGCACTAGCATAGTCCAACCTGGGAATCACCAGGGCTTGTACTGCATGCTTGAAGTCGTGGGGGGGGGAGGTTTTAATTTTCTTAAAACACTCATTTGGTGATTTGCTGCTTTAGTGGCATCATTGATGTGCTTTTGCATGTTGAGATTCTTGTTAAGAGTTACGCCCAGTGATTTTGCAGAGTCAATGATTTGTGGGGTGCAGTTGAGGGCTGTTTCAACCATTCTTCGATGACTTACAACTGGTTAGGTGGGGCGATTAGGAGGAGTTCAGTTTTTTTAGTATTTAGTTTGAGGTGATCAGTTGCTAGCCAGTTTTGAGTTTCCTTTAGAGTTGTGTTGAGGGCACTGATGTCTTCTGGGGCGGAGACTTTTAGGTATATTTGGGTATCGTCGGCGCACATGTGATAGTGGATGTTGGATGAGCACAGAATTTCTAAGGGCTCCATGAATAGGTTAAAGAGAGTGGGCGAAAGAGAAGAGCCCTGTGGGACCCCTAATGTGATCAGCGTGGTCTGTGATAGCGAGTGATTAAGCTTGACTCTCTGAGAACTATTTTGGAAATAGGAGTAGAACCAGTTAAGGACTGATCCTGTTGGGCCCATACGGTGTTCCAAAAGGTCTAGGAGGTTTACATGCTTAATTGCATTGAATGCTGATGATAGCTCAAGGAGCACTAAGAGACAAGCTTGGTTCTGATCTAGCATTTTAGTGCATCATCCACAATGTGTGTCATTGCTGATTCGGTGCTGTGTCCTGCACGGAAACCAGATTGAAATTGGTCTAATTAGTCTAATAGTTGGAATTGATCGATGTGGTTACATAGCTGTATGTGAAAACCATACTAGGGTAAGTTGTTTAAAATTCAATTTTAAATTCCAGTTTTGGTTGGAGTAGTAATGCTAAGGGCATGATTTAGATCTTGCGGTCTTACCGCCATCTTGCTGTGGCGGCGGTCTCACGTACTCTGTCAAGCTGACGGCAGTGTGCCTGCTGTATTAAGATGGATGCTGGCTGACTCTCCATCCCTATAGACAGAGTGTTTACCATCAAGCACGCTGCTCACCTCTGCCGATGTGGCGGACTCCAATGCTGGAAAATAGTACTCCGTCGCCATCAGGGCAGCAGGATTGCATCAAACTTATTTAGATTTCACAGTTGTGCTTGTGGTCTTCTAGCGGCAGCTGCCAATGGAGTGACTGCATTGCGGGACGTGGTTAACATTGGAATATACCTGTCACTATAAGCTGGATGCTAGCAACACACTTGATGTGTTTTTGGCCAATCGTTTGCACCTGCATACCACACTGTAAAACACACTTCTTTTCAGACCATGATTCTTTGCCATTCCACTGCACTATACTATTTTCTAGCAGAACCTTTGCCAGCTAAGTGAGGTTAATCTGTTGCTTTGTCCTGCTTGTTGTCCCTTTTTTCTTTCATTTATTTCCTTGTGCTTAATTAATTTGATTTCATCACTTTTATTTGGATTTTGCTGTGGCACAAAAATCCATGTATCACTGAGGGATTATTGTCAGTCATGGTGGGTGAAATCATAAGAGTAGAGCTACAATTGTTTGGAGCACAAGTCCAAAATACACCCATCTCAGAAAAGGGACATGTGGTCCAGAGTAGTTGACAGAGTGAATGCTGTAGCCAATAACCTGTGCACATAGGAGCAATTTAGTAAGAGGTGGAACGACCTGCCAGGGAAAGTGCGTTCCCTGCCCTCCAAGCGTCACCTGGAGGCCTAGAGGACCTGTGGTGGTTTTCCCAGGACCTCTTTACAATTCATGGCCTGGCAGGAGAAGGTCTTTCAGATCTTACATCCTGAAGGCTTGACAGGAAACCCTGGTGGATTGGAGACTGGTAAGTTATAATTTCAAAAGTGTCACTAAACCTAAATGTCCTGTTTGCTTTGAAGTTAGCTGTTGCTAACATGTTCAGTAGAATGCTTTTTAATAAAAACCTAAATATATCAGTAATATCTTGGTTGGCTTGTTTGTTGTATTGAGTTGTATTTAAGATAACAGGTTTCAATTGCCATCACATTTCACATGATGTTATGGCGCTTGTAAATGTTTGTACTCCATATAACCAGTGCTTTAAATGGGCCGGTACTCACCGGTACTGAGTACCGGCACTTCTTAGATTTATCGCTCTGAGTACCGCCACTTCTCTACTGCCCTGGAGAGTACCGGTACTCATGAAAAGGTAGGCTCATTGGCAGTGCTGGTGAGCAGAAGTAGAATGTGTCTCTGGCAGCCAAGGCGCCGCTTCTGCAGCACCGATCTGAGCCCCAGCTGAGCTATTCAGCTGGGCTCATTTGAATAATGTCCGAGTGCTCACCATCATGCTGTGCTTGACAGAGCAGGGTCCATTCAGGCCCTGTGCTGTCAATCACATTCACACTATCCTGTGCGTTCCTGCAAGCACAGGAATCATGTCAGTCCCCTGGCAGTGGCAGTCCGGCCCTGGTGGCAATTAAAAAAGCCATGGTAGGTGAAGAGAAAAGATGGCTTTTATCATACCTGAGTCTTTTGTGTGTCTGCTATGTTTGTGTGTATGCCTGTTTTTGTAGGAAAAAAGTGAAAGAAAGAGAGAGAGAATCAAGACACTCAGGAGGTATTTTAAAAAAAATGTGTGGCACTTTGTTTGTACATGTCTGCTCTGCGACAAAGATTCATAAATAACGTAAAAGGGAGGGTTGGTGGGTGGGTGGGTGGGTGAGTGGATGAGTGAGTGGATAGATGAGTGAGCAAGGGTGGATGTATAGATGGATGGATGAGTGAAAGCATGCATGGGTGAAAGAGGGTGGATGATTGGATAAAAGGGTGGATGATGGGTGGATAAGTGAAAGTTTGGATGGATGAATGAAAGGTAGGGAGGATGGATGAAAGGGTGGATGATGGATGAGTGAAAGGAGGGATTGAGTGAAAGGGTGGATAGAATAAAGGAGTGAAAGGGTTGATAGATGGATGAGCGAAAGGATTGATGGATGAGGGAAAGGGTGGATAAAGAGATGGATGAGTGAAAGGATGAATGGATAGGTTTGGAGATGGATGGATGGATGGATAGGTTTGGATATGAAGGGTGGATAGACGGAATGGTGAAAAACTGAATGATTGATGAAAGACTGAATAGATGATAGAATGTAAAGGTTAAATGGTGCACATCAGCAGGTAAATGGTAGGATGAAAGAATGAATGGATAGATTGATGGAAGAGACAAGAGATATCTTCTGGGGAGGGTCATAATGAGTTGCTTCATTTGCTTGGTGCCATAAGAGCGTTGGTGCGACGTGGGGGTATTTTCAGTTTCTTCCTACTCGCGTGCTCAAAAATATATAGTATTGTGCCAAACAGCAATTAACAGCATGACATTAAGAAGGTGCAACTATTGCAAAAAAAGGAAATGTTAACGTATTATCGCATTTCTCTTTCATTTTGTGTAATGAGTTAACCTGCCTTGTTTATATAAACACATTTCTCATGTGTTTTGGTATGTGCTGCAACTGATATAGAAGTTGTTAAGTATCATCATGTCTTGCCCTTAGCCCCGCCCCTAGCCCCGCCCCCTCACTACACCTCTAGCTCATTTTAATGAGTACCTGCACTTATTTTTTCCCATTTAAAGCACTGCATATAACAAACAACATATATGTGTTTCACATAGTAAATGTCGGTTCTCTTCCTACTGCAGATTTACACAAGTCACAATTTTGCAAGTGTTGTGAATGTGTCATTAAAATAACTACAACTACCTTGATGCCATGTTTCAGTTTTGTGATAATAATATTGCCATTTCAGTTTGCTCATTCTCTCTTTTCTATCACATTTTTACATTATTTATTGATCAATATCTATCTTAATGGTCTCTTTTTAAAATGGTTTGTGTTTAATTTTGTATGTTGTCCTTTACTTGTCATGTCATTTAATTGATGTCATTAGTTTCACAAATCAACCTTTGTTGCCCTTTAAAATTTAAGGCATGTAAAATTGTATGCTGAAGAGAAGTGGCATATGTGAAAACTGAACTCTGCACTGTTCATATGATGACTAATGCAAAGTATCTCTCCAAGTTGTGTAAATGTCTGTTCTTTAGGCTCCTAGGCTTTGGACGGGTAATTTCATGTATCTCATCTCTACTGTGTTGAGTTGAATGGTTGGTACATTTCATGTATACTTACTAAGTTATCTTTTTACGCTGCAGGACATCTTCTTGCCTGGCTATTTGAAGTAGTTTTGTATGAAATATAAACTGTTTTTTAATTAATTAATTTACCACAGAAAGGTCTAATCATGTTATCCAATACCTTTTCCCTTTTAGGTTGGCACATTATATTTGAAAACAATAATTGGATGTCTAATCCACACTTTTACAAATTAATATTCTTTTTGCATTCATGATAGGTCCAACAGCCAGAGCACGTGGGCAAACATCTGTGTGTCAGGAAACCTCCACTCCAGCCTAGGATCAAGCCTCCAGAGAGGTCTCCACTCTTGAAAGTACAGATGAAGAGGGGTGGCCTGGTCCATCTCGTCTGCTTGGGCAGATGTCTCCAGTGAGTCTCCCTCAGCCCACACCTACACCTCCCACCCCAGCTGTTACAACACCTCAGCATACTGATACCTCCACTTCCTGTATCCAAAGCAACATAATGCCCATCTTGTGCCCCCCCCCATCCTGGCTGTTGGTGAGACAACACAAACACCACCTGCAGTTCAGCCTGGACCCAGTGGCACAGGGCACAATGGCTCAAGGCCACAGGTTAGTGGGGGTAGGGCCATGAGAGGGATCCTGTTGGTCACCACAGTGAGGCCACTGTGGTAACTGTCACCTAGGCCACTATTCATCAAGTCTTGGGAGCCCTCCATAAGTCCCAAGACATGATGGGCCAGAGCTCCAGGACATGAAGCAGTTGCAGAGGGAGCACAGTGTTCAGATGGATATTCTAAACTCTAAATTGGGCTCCCTGACTGATATTCTGCAGGACATTTAAACCAGTATGAGCAGGGCTTTGACTGCACCACGTTCCTCTTTCTGTGGTCCAACTACATCTGGCCCTACTACATCTACCTCAGCCACAGAAAAGGAGACCCTGCCACAACAGGAAACACCTGCACCCACCTCATTCCCTGCAACTGTGGATTCACCAGCCCCCCACAGGAGCACACCGGGAGAGGATGGCAAGACCACCACCACCAACAAGAGATGCCAAATACAATTTCCTTCGGTGCGTAACTACCATTCACTCTGTGGACTATTTTCTGGACACATTGACCTTTCTGAGGCCAGTTGTTTTTTTGGGCATGGTTTCATTCTCTATGGTAACTTTGTTTTTTAGTTTACGTCAACTTTTACTTTATTTGCTTTTGTTTAATAAAAGCAAAACAAAACAAAGTCAAAGACAGGTATTGTAGTTATTTTCTGTATTCATTCAAATATTTTTTCTTCCATCATAAATTTCAAAATGTAAAAAAACTAAGGATTGTTTATTCATAAATGAATTCCAAGTAGATAATTTTCCTCAATAATTTCTACCATGACAACAAAATACAAATACCAAACCTCATAAACTAGTACACTTAATTTGAAATAGAGTGCTCTGTCACAGTTGTTTTCAACATAATAAACGATACATAACACATATACTCAGTGCCCTTTTTACATTTCCAGTTCCACACCTTGCCACCATGGAAGAAGGGGATATATTGAAAAGAATCAGATTAAAGAGGCAAGGTATTATTGGTTTATATCATCAGCTGGAGCCAGATCTCTGCCTCACAATAGGAATTGCACAACAATAACACCTATAATTCTGAATTCTGGCAGTACTCAATTTTGTGGCCACAGGATCAGTCCTATACACTGTTGCAGTACTTAGGGGAAATGTCACAACCAACTTTAAGTGGTGTGCTACAAAAGGTTCTTTCTACAATGATGAGACACATCAACATATTCATACACTTAACACAAAATGTGCTTTTGACCAATGTGAAGGGAGAGGCCTTTACTTGTTGGTGCCTACCACATGTGGTTACAGCAAATCAAGCAGCACGTATAGGCTTGAGACCAACAATCAACAGAAAACAAGTCAAATGAAATCTTAACAACTTCCATTCAATCGCTGTGCAGGTTGTCTCAGTACATGATATGTACACACAAAGTCTGTGTGTGTCTTCCACAGGAACAACCCATGGTCACTTTGTAGGTTGGAACAGCACCATTTAACTGTAAATGTCACAACTTTGGCATGTCCAAATAAAGATGACATGGTGAAGATCCCTAAAACAGATTAAAACAAAAAGATGAGTAATGAAGCATAATGAAATTGACACATTACAAAGAAATCCTTTTGAGGACAGATTTTCTAATACACAATCGGAGATAAACAATCAAAATTAACACAAAAGTCAAAAGTCAATGTGCCAGAACTTTGATCAACAAAGACCTGTGTCCTGGATTTCCCTGAACTTGCCTTTCCAAAAAAATGTCCAGCACACTCTGTTTTCCTCATTATATCAATAGTTGGTTTAACAGTTAATGTGATTATATGTAAAGAGGCACTTACACTCATGTGAAGAAGTTGTCAGTGATATCCTGACATAAGTCAACTCCTTTCTCCTCACAATTGTTTGGCATTTCAGGATCCTCACCTGGTGGCTCTCCATGGTCTCCATCCTCTGCGCTGTAAGAGATGTTTCTGTTGCAGGGTATGCAGCATGCAGCAGGCCATCATGATTTGGCACAACTTATCGGGTGAGTAGAGGAGGGCTCTACCAGTCTTCTCGACACAGTGAAATCTGGCCTTTAGGAGCTCAAACCCCTGCTCCACTGGCTTCTGTGCCGTTCCATGAGCATCATTGAAACTGACTTCCCCTGGGGGTGTTGCATTCCTCAGCGGTACCAACAACCATGGTCGGCTAGGATAAGATGAGTCTCCTAAATGGAACAAAAAGAGAAGAGCCAATATATGTAACACCATTTCAGATGATACACCTTGAAATTGCTCAGACAACATGATGTCAGATAGTACTTACCAACAAGCCAGGCCCTCTGACATCCTAGTTGTGACATTTGCTGTTCCATAGTACAAAGGAGTGATGGGTTGAACTGGAGAAATGCGCACAGATGCTTGTGATGCTAAAATCAGCTAAGCTTGCTCCCTGGCGTGTGGTGGCACTAAGGCAATATGTGCTCCATCAATTGCTCTGAGCACATGTGGTAGGCGACCCAAAGCATAGAAATCGCTCTTTTCATTTGCAAAATCCTCATGTCGTGGAAACTGTATGAAGCTGTTGATGTGTTTCATCACTGACAAAAGAACTTCATGAGGCAAACTACTGAAAGTCGGTTGTGACATTCCACCAGATACTGCCACAGTGTATTGGAATGATCCTATGGTCACAAAATGAAGTACTGCCATGAGTTTGACAATTGGTGTAATAAATGTGGGATTTCTGTTGTAAGGCAGAAGATCTGGCTCTATGACATAAATCCAGTATGGTTTGCCTATTCAATCTGAACTTTTTGATAATATCCCATTATTCCATGGTGGCAAGGTCTGGTAATGGACGGTACACTTGAGGCTGTCATCTCCTCACTGTCCCAGGGTTCAAATGTCTGCACTGGAAGAAGTGTGAACATTTTAAAACATTTTACACATAAATTATTTTTGCCACTAACCCAATGTAATGTAGTGCCAAGACTATATATTATTTCACAACATATTTACATTTTATTTATAATTTTTGGTCATTATTACTTCACAAATGTCATTTTGTAGCTGACAATATTTAAAATATGAAAGATTGTGTAAAGATTACATTTCTAATGTATTTTTACACAATTTCTTTTTAATTTTGTCAAACAAAATACTGTCACTGGCGTTGTACCCAACTCCGCACAAATATTGCATTTAACCACAGTAGCGTGCTACATAAAAATGTTTTTTTTAAATATATGAGTGTCCTTCGAAAATATGTAATTAAAGTAGCCATCATTTTGAGTGGTGGTGACACACCTAACAGTCACAAACACACTATTTGCCCTTCTAAAATGGCGGCCACCTGACCTCGCCATCGATACATTTGCGATCAGAAGATGACCATGTAGTGGGTGTTCAACTCCACGATGGACACGCTATAGGCTAACATGTGTGAAAGCAACGTACGAAGGTCAATGACTGTGCCCTCTCCGCTGACGATCGTACGCGTACGCAGCAGTTTGAAAAAAGCTCACTTGCCTCCTAACACTGCAGGCATCAAGACCTCCTCCACTTTTGCTGCTGTTACTGACCTCTGGGAGCAATGATGCCAGGTTGAAAAAGTGAGAGGACCCTGCCTTCTCACCAGAGAAGCTGGAGTTGCTGCCACAGGAGGTCCTCACTCTGTATGGTCAGCTATATGGCTCACCAGAGGAACAGGTACATGTCTGAAATGCATATGTGAATCTGTCTAACTGTTTTTTTCCATTAACATAGGCTACAGTGTCCCTTTGAGTTCCTGAGTGAAGTGTAGTTAGTGATGTGAAGTGTCATATATTTTGTTCCTTACATAGGACAATGATGTTGAGGATTTCTGAGTCCTTCACAATGTTAACAAGTATTTGCTATGCAATAGGTCTCTCATTTGCAAGAGTTTGAGCTAATGGCATTGTAAATGACAATGCCTTTTATTTATGTGTTTTGAAAACCTGCAAGTGGTGCGTAAATACGCACATTGTACTTATAGTTGTTGCCTATGACATGCAAGGCTGGCAGTAACTGAGCCTCTTCTACTGCCAGCCTTGCTTCTCATAAGCAAAGACTATGGGGCATATTCTCAAGAACGTGCGATAATCATCGCCAAAATAGGTTAAAACAAGTTTCCATATCGCGGGAAAATAACTCTGTGTTAACGTGGCATTCACAACACGGCGGTAACATGCGATAGTACCCCGATAACGCGTCAAATGTCCGCGATAACATTACCAGGACGGCGATGAAAATCCAAACCTGAACGCGAAAAACGTTGCGATGGGCCCAACCGCGATAAGACAATCAGCGAAAAGCAGCGCCAGGCCTGCAAATCACACACGTCAGACGGGAAAAATCACTATAAAAGCAGAAAAAATAAATAAACAAACAAAAACCGAACTACAGCGAAGCACAATGGAGGCAGCCGGAGCAGGGACAGAGGACGGCCAGAACCCCACAAGCCCCATGGATGACCAGCCTGGGACCTCGCGGACAGGGAAGGGCAAGGACAAGAAGAAGAGGAAGACGCGGTTCAGTCCGCAGGACAACAGGATCCTGATCACGGAGGTGGTAGAACACCATCAACTGTTCGTCACCTCCACTGTGTCATTGGCAACAAAAAATGGAATATGGCAGTCCATCCTGGACAAGGTGAATGCAGTCGGAGTGCTGAGGAGGACAATGGAAGAGCTCAAGAGGCGCTGGAATGATGTGAAGCGCAAAACCAAGCTGAAACTCGGCAACAACCAGAAGGCAGCAATGCAGACTGGAGGTGGGAGTCCAGCGCCACAGGAGGAGCTGGATGAGATGGAGGAAATGGTGTCCACAGTCATCAGTGGGGAGACGGTGGCAGGAGTTGGGGCACCGGACACTGCTCAACATGACCTGACACAACAGCAACAGGGTGAGTAACCACCAGGGACTGGGGGGATGGGGGGAGATGGGCACAACGGCACACATGCACAATTAAGCATAGCACAGTGCACACCCACAATGACTATGGATCATGTCCCTGATCTCCTTGGCATACTGCAGCACACAGAAACAGCAAGTAGGCCCCTGTCAACAATGTGCCCAGAGGGGGCCCTCCCCACACATCACCAATCTCACAACAAACCCATGCACATGCACAAGGCTGGCCCTCCACGGGGCAACAATGCAAAGTGGGGTTTGCATGTCCATGTACTGGTCCAGCTTCAACACGCCACCAAATGGGACCAAAACATTCTAATTCACACAGATGTGTCATGTCTATGATCAAGCAAGTATGAAAGTATGGATGAATGTAGGGGCAGTGATTCCAAAAAAAGGTACTCTCTGGGTACTGATAACAATGCTCATGTTTGACCGTGACCCAGACAGGCAGTGAGATGACTGGGAATGTGTGAACTACCTGTGGCCTCATTGCTCCTAAACAACAATCTCGCAATTTCCCAACTTAGCCCCACGTCAATGTAGGAAATAGGGCTGTGTGTAAAAAAGCCTAGGTCTAAGTTATGTGGATGCCACAGCTTGGAGCAATGATTTGTTTGAGTGTGCAGCAATTGGTCTCCTGGGATGGTCTGTGCGTAAGTTTGAAGGTCATTCCATGCAAGAGAACTGCGAGCAAGGACTTCTGTGTGTGGGGTGTGTATACGTTGGTCTTTGGTTAGCGCTGTGCGTAGTGTGGGAGTCGACATCAGCTGCTATGGTATCTCTCAGAGGGTGCCGGGCGCATGCAATTCCAAGGTCGGAGGTGCAGGTGTGCTACCGCCTTCTAGTTCAGACAAAGGTGCTTACATCCCTAATGTTAGTTTGTCATCTGCTTGCATTCTGGAAAAGTGATGTGGGTTTGGGGGGGGGTGGTGTCACTGCTTCGCCTTCCGGCACGGTTGGACCCTAACCAGCCATGTACGTGCACTCACGGTAATTTTGTATGCTCAGATGTAGCAGTGGTGTTTTGCTGCAGTCCGACAGTGATGTGTACAGGTAGCTGTGTGGAGGCGCGTGACTTCTCACCTTGCATCTATTAGCTGACACTGTTCACTACTATTGATGGATGACGTCCGTGTACACATGTGATCTGTACATGGCACATATGTCCAGGGGACACCTTGGTGTGTTCCATGCAAGGTATTCCTGCTGGCTTCTTGGCTGGCGTGCATCTCCCATGCTGCTGAGGTGTTCACTGTGCCCCCCATCCACCTTACGTCCATGTTGCACATGTTGTGGGACTTGAGTCACAGGGTGCATCTCTGCATCAGGGTGGTTCATATCTGACCCCACATGACACCCGAAATGTCATATTTGACCCCAAATGACACCCTGTTGCCTTTTTTTGAACACCAATGACAGCCTCCATGTCATGTTATTGTACACATGTGATACGCTGATGAGTGGGATTACGTACTACATTTGACACCCTGAAATGGAATTTCAAATACGTGACACCCTAAACAGCCTCTCTGTACAGAGGTGACATACCCACCATCTATATGCTAATTGTGAGATTGTTAGCACTTAATGTTGCACTTACACTTGTCAGAGTGATGTGCTAATGCAGAGGACTGACATGCACACAGGGAATGTGTGTTGCAATGAATTTATTTGCACATGCTGTTCATGTGGTCATTTTGTACTGTTCCATGATTGCTAAGGACAGTCACAATGTGACGTGCTCATGCGAAGAAATTGCTAATGATTGTGTTCCTTCGGGCTATTCCTGCTGCAGCTGCAGTGGGGTGTGGTCCACCTGCCTCATCTTCCTCATCATCGTCCGGTGCATCTGGCACTTGGATCCATGGGGCATTGGTGCATACACATATGTTGTGCAATACACAACATGCAATGATCATCTTGCACACTATTTCCGGGCTGTACAGGAGTCTTCCACCTGTGATGTCCAGGCACCTGAAACATGACTTTAACACGCCAAATGTGCACTCAACAATGACCCTGGTGCGTTTGTGGGCCACATTGTACTGTCTCTGGGCCGGGGTGTTCGGGGCTCGGAGGGGTGTTATCATCCACGGGCAGAGTACATATCCTTGATCACCTGTGAGAGGGAAGTGAGATTAGTGCAAATTGGTGGTTCAGCATGCTGTGTTGGCAGACTTACAAGTTTTGTGGTGTGTGATTTGTGCGACTTTGGGATACATTTTTGCCATGTATTGCTTCTGGCTAATGTGCGGGATCAATGTGTATTACGTAGCCTCACAGCTGCTCGTCCCTCCCCCCGAGCCTATTTACTTGTGTGCGCTGCGCGATTGCATCACTTGCACTCCTACAGCACACCATTGTCATGCCTGTCTGCGCATGTCCGCAAGCCTGACAACAACACTGTAATGTTGGCGTTGAAGGTGGGTGGCCATGTGTGTGTAGGCCCATGGTAAGGATAGGGCGGACACAGATGTGGATTTCAGGCCTGGCTGAACTTGCGCTGCGATGTAGGCTAGGCCTTTGGCTTATGCTGCGGCAATGAAGATACACACACAACAGTTGGCATTTATGAGCCAAGACCCCGAGCGCTCATTCATTTTTCCATTCAGGCGAGCCCGCCCTCCGGGTGCATGCTACTGTCATGTCATGTCATGTGGGTAACACGATCAAGCATAAAACGCTTTGGGCATGAGTGGCGGCTCTCAAAGAGGGCTTGTCACTTACACATGTAATACATACTCTTGGCCATCAGTGCGTGGGACCACACGCTGTAGGCAACACTCTGGCTGACGAGGCAGCCAGAAATGCAGTAGCCACTTGTTCAGTAGCAGCAGTCACAAGGTCTTTGACAAAAGTCGATACCGACATACTGGCAGCCGTAGCGGCTACCAGAGACGGGACAAAATACCCACAGGGGTTTCCGTCCAAATAAAAATACCAATTGTCCCCGGAACAAGTTCCGACAGTAACAATTCCTTCCGTTGGGGATCCGCTGCTTCCCAACGAGGACCGCAGACATGCATTGATCACAGCTGCACATGAGGGCATGGCTTTGGCGCACGCAGGTGTATCGGCAACGGTGTCCCTCTTGCAGCAACGTCCTGTTTCTGCCCCCGCATGGCATTGCTGATAGCTGTCTGTGGCCTTCTGTTCCCGCTATGAAAGCAAGCTTCAACCAATTAAGTAGGCTCAAAGCACTGTGATTCCAACATGAACTTGCCTTGACCTCGGCCCATGAAACATTCGAGCTACAGGTGGCTCGGACATCAAGTGAAATACAATCCCTATTAAATGCCAATCTCCCACTACATTTTGGGGAGTTGATACACCACATATTCAATTTTTCTGACACAGAAGGCCTTGCACCTTTTTTAAATTGGTGGGCTGAGGTCTTGTGTCCTCGTTTCAAATGATATTTGTTGTAATTCCGGCTTTTATTCATTCCATTTTTTCCAGCGCTTTTGGTGGCTTGCCGTTGATCCTCTTGCTTGCTGGTGCTGTCCTGGTACTTGTTTTACTACTTCGTAATGGCTGCCCTTCATGTGGTACTCGATCATCCGGTTCAGCTGGAGCTGTACCGTAGCCGATTGCAGGAATTCCTTGGTTGCCTGCCTATGGCTGTTGTGGGTGCTGCCTACAATGTGGCTTACAGATATGCATACTTTACTTGCGTCCATCCAGTTTTTTGGTGCTGCGACTGTCCTTTCTCCTGGGCTTTGGATTTATGCCTCTCAAATGCCATACGGCCTTGCCCTGATTACGACCTGTTGCTGTGGCCCCTATTGCGTCATGATCAATCATGTGCAACTGGTACCCGCATGCTGATGGCGACCGGAAATGGAGTGCTGGCTCAATGGGACATCTGTGAAGGGGTGTCACGCCTGCTGCACCACAGCTACATTGAGTACGATACAGGATGTACGGCCATGCTTTTTGAAGCTATGGATTATGATGAGCAAGTATGCTCCTTCGAGTTGTTGAATTGGATGTTGTCCCTCCTTGTCTCTGAGGAGGGGACCGTCTTTTGGAACACCTTGCCTTCCAAGGTTCAACGGATCTCATATGATTCCGATGATTAATGTTCAACAAGACATTTTTTTTTTTTCTTCTTCTCGTATTTTACCACTAATCAACCTTATAATGATTTTGATTTTTGGAACTTTGCCCCTGCTATGCTCAGTGCTTTGACTCTGCTTGCGACTTGGACCTTGTTTTTTCTATTCTTCTGCAACCTGGCCAGGGGGAGGGTGTCATGTGGATTTAAGGGACCCCGTTGGCATCTTTAGATTAGAATGGGTTCGGAGGCCATGATGCTGCTTTTACACACGACACTACAGGCTTATTCTTATGCAAGAATGTTTTCGCTGGTCACCTGCGACCCGCTGGCTGCGCTGGTTCCCTGCTTGTTCCTGGAGTTTAGTCTGAACATCGTGAGCAAGGTCAAACAACACCGTCCCTTGTTATTTTGATCTGGTCAGGCCCTAGCATATAGACAAAACATACCCTGCAGCTGCTGGTTGTGAGACAAGCACCTTTTTTTGATATAGGAGAATGCATGTTACACGCAGACACACTTGAGGAGAGACTTTTCAAGAATGAAGAGCTGTATGGAGCTGTGATGTAGAGACACGATCTATGTCTTAGAGGTATGGGGTCTGCTATACAAACCCAGAGATCTTCTATGATATCATCTTAGTTTTCCCGTCCATGGGGAGGGAGAGTAGGTTTTATAGTCCTGTCTCCAGAATCAATATATAATGATTTCTCCTTTTATAATGTATGGACTTGCTACAATGCTGACAATGTTTGTATTATGCATTCTGATTTTAGTAGTGTCTCATATACTGCATTTTAGAGCACGTAAGTTAAAATAAACATGTTAAACTAACTCAGTGACTCTGTCAATCTCTTGTTGTGGATGAGTACGAGAGTCTGAGCGAAAGGGAATGACCTGTTACCACGATCCCTGAGTGATTAGGGGAGTGTTGTGTTCTGGGTTGTCTAAACGCCTGTTTCTCTATCTGTGTATAGGAGGGCAGGTGGGACACTATAGCTAGCCGGTCGTGGGCTCGTGGGTACTAAGGCTGTAGGAAGGCGTAGCCCCTATATACCGAAGTCCCCCATTGCTGGGCATAGTTCTGTGTATGTGCAGAATCCCTACAACACTACATTGCAACATTGTCGATTAAGGGCCGGGTGGCGCCGACACCACAACAGAGACACACGCCATAGTCACTTTTGTGGCCAGCCCGGAACTGAACCATGCCCAGAGCCCAGAACTGAACCACGCCCAGAGCCCCGGGCCATTTCTTTACACTCCTACGCTGGACTGGCGTACGCCCGCCCAGCCCACTACGCTTACGCTTACAGGTGGGGCGACATAGCTACATGTCCAAGGTCTTCCCCACTGCCTGAGGTAACATGGTTGCGTCCACTGTCCACAACACTGCAAACACCAGCAGTATATTTCCACATGGGCATGTCTGTGCTCTGCATACTCAAGACTGTCCACCACATCACCGCCACACTTGGCATTTTGTACATTCTTATTCATGGGTCCATTGCCTCCTTCGCACATTCTTGGTTCCCACCTCTCCCCACATTCTGCAATTGTCTGGCAGAGGGGCTATGCCTTTGTGGATGGTTTGTCTACATGTCTGGCCCCTGTTGCCACAGTTCCTCGTGTTGTCATGTCTGGTAGGTGGGCATGTTGGTTGGCATGTTGTATGTGATATTTTTATGTGTGCATTCCCACACTTGTGAGTTGTATGATTGTGGAGTTGAGGTGTGTGGTGTGTTCCGTTGGTACTTACCAACGAGCAGTGCATTTCCATAGGTGCCATCCTGAAAGCGCTGGTTGATGATGGACTGTCGGAAGATGTAGGAATCATGCACACTGCCTGGGAAGTTGGCGACGACATTGGTGAACAGTCCCCGGTGGTCCACTATTGCCTGCATGCTTTCTGTTGCGGTACTTGTGTGCAGTGTCGGCAGGGGACACAAGTAGGACATGTGTGCAGTCAATTGCCCCCAACACGTGCGGGAAGCCAGCTATGGCGTAGAAACCTTGCTTGGTCTCCAGCTGTTCCTGCACAGTGTGTGGGAAGTGAAGGTGCTGGGGTATGAAGCTGATGATGGCATCCATGACAGGTGTGAGGAACTTTGATTGGGCTGGCTGTGAGACTCCTCCGACTCTGGCAGTTGTTGGTTGGAAGGTACCAGAGGCCAACAAGTGCAGCACAGCCAGCATCTTTGTCTGCGGAGGGATGTTGGTTGTCCGCTGTGTTGGTACTGTCAGCCTGTGGGAAATGTGGGTCAGGATGCGGAGGATGGTTGTCCTTTTGAGCCTGTATTGGGCAATGTCATCCTCTGGCGTTAAGTCTCTGAGGCTGGTGCGTTTTCGGAAGGTCCACTGTCTTGTTCTGCGGTGCCTAAGTGGTAATCCGGGGGGGGGGGGGTGGTCCTGGGTGTGGGGGTGGTCCTGTGGGTGTTGTGGCCCTCTTGGGTCTCCAAGCTGCATGATTAGTAGCTCCATGGCATCTGTTGGTCTTCAGATGTGGCTCTGGGCTGGGCTCCCTTTATACTGCAGGTTTTCGTCCTACTTAAGACCAGAAAAAAGCAGGTCTTATGTGCCTGCTGCTAACGCGCCTTATCGCCTGTTTTTGGACCGCATCGCCGATCTGGCTGGTCGTTGAGAATATCGCGAGGTGGTGTTATCGTGAGTTTTTGGACGGGAACGCCTACTCTGCATATGATTAGCGTTAGTTGTCGCTGTCAGCCTTGGCGATGTTTTTAGCGGCAGCTATCGCAGGTAAACTGACGTTGTCGGCTGTTAGCGCAGGCTTATGAATAGGGCGATAAATCTATCGCCACTTTCGTGGCGGAAAACTGCCGCTAAATCGGCGATGAGTCCTTGAGAATATGCCCCTGAGAGTCTGTGCATGAGCCGAGATATGAAAATGTTCAGCATGTAGATTGTGCAGCAAGCATAATGTAAAAATATGATACAATCTCTTCACAATTAAAAAGAGTATTTCTTTACCACGCAGAAGCGTTTCACCTCAAAACATAAGATTCTATCACTGCAGAGACAGACATTTATTAAAAGTGATACTTTTAGAAATTTTCATGACTCGTCTCCCAACGACAAAGCTGTTAGTGAACTATGAGGCCAGTCAGTAGTCATGTAAACCCTAAACATGGCCTAGATGATTAACGATGAAACAACATTACAGTCTATTAAATCAAATATAAGAAGTGATTTACAACATACACTCTGAACTGAAGTACTTAAAAGTGTGCTCATATGCGATAATGAAGAAATAGGAGGCTCTGTGAAATGAAATATTTGCTGAGGATAAAACAATTTGGACAAGCAGGGAAACCAATGTTGATTTGGTTATCTGATTTCACATTTTAAAAGTCAGCTACCAGATGTATCTGTCTACATCTCTCTCTCCTGTTTACATCAAAGTTCACTGTTTTGTTGTTCATTCTTGGTTCACAGCGAGAAAAACCAACACAAAAATAACAGACCGGACTCAGGTCCTCCCAGACCCAACTACTAAGCCAAGAATGTATTAATTTAGGGGGCATCACACCCCAAGCACCACTCCCCTGAAGCTACGCCCGCCCCTGATGTTGTCACTCAGAGTGAAGCTAGCAAATGCCTGACCGAGGCTGACCCATTGACCCATGCTATATGCTGTAGGAGGCCGAAGAAAAATGGAAATGATACAACTGTCCAATGGATGACGGGCTGGCTGAAAGCCCCTAAAAGTAAGCAATAATCCAGTAAAATCAAAAGCTCTTGGCTAAATGTACTTGCAGCAAGGTGTTTACTATACAGGCATATTTGTAGTTATGTGAACTATGGCTCTTAAACCACAATAGTGTTGTAGCCAGATAAACTACATACCTCAGCTCAGTGATGCACATGTCTTCAGGTGATCTACGTGCCTTGGTGCATAAATATTCTTTTAATAGTTAGTTATGTACCTCAGCACGCAGATTTGTTTGCACACGGTATACTTTTGATGTCAGCTTTCCACTGTCCACGTTAAACTTGAAGTCTAAAAGAAGCATGCTAGGATGCTTGGAACAAGACGGGGAAGGTGACGTTGCTGTCTGCATTCAGTTTTCTGGTGGTACATGAGCAGTACAACCAGAGCTACTACTTCCTGGTGGGGTGAAACGTTGATGAGGAGCCACCTCCCCCAAAAAGAACCTGGGAAAGACAGTGCCGAGATGTAATCTACCTCAGGCAATCTGCAAAATGACTATCTTCCATTGAAAACAAAGGGGCATATTAGCAAGGGCTTTATCGCCGCTTTAGCGGCACTTTTTGCTGCCAAAGCGGCGATTTTTTTATCGCCCTATCAGCAAGCTGTCGCTAACAGGCGTTAGCGACAGCTTTCTGGCGATAGCGGCCGGTTTTCCTATCGCCTTGCATGCCAGCAATAATTATCGCTAATGACATGCAAGGTAGGCGTTCCCAACTAAAAGCAACTGAAAACAGTCGCTAACACAACTTCCCCCTATTAGCAACGCAGGCGAAGTGATAAAAAAAGTCGCGCTAAGCGCGATTATCGCTAGAATTTAACACCTGCTAAAAACATGACTTACCTGTTTCTTCAATGGGAGGTGGATTGTCAGGCTAAGTCCACCATGGCGTTAATGCGTGAATATCGCTGGAAATCCAGCGATATTCACGCATTTCGCCGCTATCGCTGGATATTTTATCGCATTGGAGATAAACGTTGCTAATAGCGTGTT
Organism: Calotriton arnoldi; assembly: GCA_963921515.1. Lineage (NCBI taxonomy): Eukaryota > Metazoa > Chordata > Amphibia > Caudata > Salamandridae > Calotriton > Calotriton arnoldi. The sequence goes on along the minus strand of CAWUFW010022533.1, from coordinate 64,149 downwards.
ATCGCCGCGATAAAATCCAGCGATAGGCGGCGATAAAAAAAAACGCACTAAGCGCGGTTTGCGATAATTATCGCAAGTTGTTGCTAATATCCCCCAAAGTACACCCATCATAGAAACAGTGCCAGAGTCGCTGCATCAAAAACTCACACATTTTCAATCTCATTCTGACATAAACCCCTCTCATTCCAAGTTGGGAACTATTGGGGAATAACGATATTTCCCTTGGGTTTTTTTACGGCCCATCAGAATAATGTCATGTGTTTTTGCAGTTGTAATATAGCGCAAACTTGGCTCAAGTGAATTAGTGCGCTTTGCATGAGCACCAAATTGCATTGCACATTTTTAGGCACAAGGAGATTTAGCGATTTGCCCAGAATCACAGAATGTTGAGACGAGGCTGGGACTCACACCTGGTTTCCCAAGTCAACAGCTCTAGCACTGTAAAATTAAAATAGGCGTTTTGACATAGACTATTTTTGTATAGCACATTTTAATTTTTTATCTCCATGCCACGTTCTCAATAAAATTGTACAGTCAAGCGCGAAGAGCAACATAAAACAACATTAGTTCCTTTATTTATCTAATCTTGAGAACTCATTGAGCCTGGCTAGAGTTTCCAGGCATGTTCGTACAAACACGATTATACGCTTATATTTTTAAAACCACTTTTCTGTTCTTGTTCTTATATCTCTTACAAAAAGGGAAGTACTATTGTGTAATCTCTGACGGGAAACAGAGTGCGAGGATGGTGGCGGGGCAGATTTGCGGCTGATTTTAAAAGAGAAAGACTGACAAACAAAATTAATAAGGAAAAGACAAACCTTTGTTTTGTGTTTGGCATTTAACTGTACAGTACTTTTAAGCTATCCTGAAAAAGGACAGAGACATGCACCCTTCCACAAAAACAATTTGTTACAACAATCATGAAAAAGCAGAAGAACGTAAATAGCGTATTAAACAGACACATGTTCTCCCTAGTTGTATGTGTTTGAGGCCAGTCGATAAGCCGCACCGGGATTTCCCTGCAACCCTACCTTACTCCCGAAGTGCTCTTCTAGACCTTTCAGTGGTGCTGCCTAGAACCTCACACCACATGCAAGCCCACAATTCTCCCTAAATCTGGCATGGGGTGAAGACTGCCAAGGGGCGGACGACTGTAGTCGCGAAGGGCAGGAGGTGCCAGGAGGCTTTATGTGAGCACACACTGCACAGGGTTTGTGTCTCATTGCTGCACTTTTGGAAGCCATGTGAGCACACATCAGAAGGTGCACACATGGCCCACAGGGCCTCCTGCAGCACTAGCTATCTATTCTTATACAAACACATGCAACAGAGGACGAACTCTGTTGAAGCACCACGATGCGCCGTAAACTACTGGCTGTTAAGTGAACAGACCGTGGAGTGCAGGACGCTCACAGATTGTATTCACCCACATGGGGGAGGGGTGCACAGATTGTACTCATGCACCACAGGCCCTCTGCAACACTAGTTATGATGTAAGCACACGTAATAGCAACTACTGAGTAAACAAGCCCGAGCAGGAAATCAAAGTAGTCCCAAGGAAGACATAAATACCTACTGTGTAAGGAAACAGTAGTTGGACGGTGCTCCTGAGCTAGAAACAGAAGTGATCTATCAGAAGAGCCAACCAATGAGGAGCTAGCAAAGAAGAGTGATGGTGGAGTCAACCTGTGGTAAGTAGCAGGCAGAATTACACTCAGTATACTGACTACAACAGGTCTTGCAGGCAGCGCATGCGCGCTGAAGCTTGACTTAAAAAACAACAACATTAGTATGTGTTGTGTGTTTAAAGCCCTAGATTCTAATTGGTGTGTATGTAGAGATATATCTATGTATATGTTTGAAGTACTTGTGAAATGTAGAAAACCCACATCATGTAAATTAGAAAATACATTAACTTGTCTTTCTAACTCTACATATATATGTTTTCTGTACAAACCAAATGAAAATGATGTTTGCTATGTGTATCCTCCCACAAATCGCTCAGCCTAAATCATGAGTCTCAAAACAGTTGATTGGGAGCTACCAGTAGCTCCCAGATCCCTTCAGAGTAGCACACAACCTTGAGGTCAGTTATTGGAGGGGCACAAGGTAATTTTTCCATATAAATGTTAAGGGAAGGAAGTGTTCATTTGACATGTGGATCATCAGGCTTTCAGATGGCAGGGCAAGTTGTTTAGCCTTCAGTAACTCACAATGCTTTGCCCTGATCTGAAGTAGCTCACATCACAGAAAATGTAGGAGCACCCTGGGCTAGATGATGTCACTGGACAAGATTAGTGAGTGCAGGACATGACTAGGGATGAGGGTAGTCAACAGGTTACTACAAATATGTGCATTAATTTATTTGTTTTGCTCAGTATGTGAAAATATACATGTTGTACGCTGACTTACAAGTCATGCTTGTGATAGATGTAGTAAAATAGTTCTACATCAATATAGACAAAGAAAAAGTCACAAAACAATTTTTTTCTCTAATTTCTTGTATCCATACAGGTCAACGTCCACCTGAAGTGGGACATCTGGAAGGCTGTCACCAGGAGGGTGTGGACCCTACGGGTCTTCAAGTGGTGCAGCGTTCATTGCCACAAGAGGTGGGAGGACCTATGGCACTGGACCAGAATGTCAGCCAAAGTTCAGCTCGGCAAGTCCTCCCAAAGTGGGAAGCGCGTGTGGCACACCCTGACCCCCCCCAATGGCCTGCATTCTTGACGGGGTCTATCCGCAGCTTGATGAGCAGTTGATTACCCAACAGCAGTAACAAGGGGGTAAGTTATTATTTTAGTTTCACATATTATATGACTAATTTTTTTATGTTACAGCTAGGATTTTTCCAATCAACATTAAGGGTGACCCATGTCCAAGTTTTGCGCAATGTGTATGTTTATTGCTTTGTCAATTAATTTTTGTGGAAAGGATCCCACCTGATTCCTGTTCACTAGCAAAGGACTGTTCTGAGCATGCACATGGCTGTATAAAGTACACATACACTTCAGGTTTTTTGATATCATGAGGCGCAGATGTACCAAACAGGCCATTAGTCTTTGTTGAGTCAGGTGTGATGCTCCTTCACCATTGTGGATGATGTAATGGTAGACCAATTGTGAATACAACACCCCTGAGCAACCATACACAATAAAATAGTATATGATTACTGTATGAATGGTCAAAAGACTGATAATTAAAAAGATCAATCTACTTTCCTATTGGCTTGACAACTTTTTTTCATTTAAAATTTTCAAAATAAGAGTCTGTCCACACCTTGAAACCGCATTGTCAAATTTAATCCTTGGAGTATCTGTGACGGATATTACGCTATCCTTTTACATCAAGCTACCTGCGACCTGTTATTCATAAATAAAGGTAAAAATTTACACCTTCTATCATAAATGTGCACTCTGCATTTTGAACAGTTTCTCAGCCCCATGGTGGGAACTGAAACATTAATTAAAACTCAGAACATCGTTCTCTCTCCCCATAGTGGTTAGTTTGAATCGCTGTACCTGTGCATTCCCTGTTAACATATACTCAGAACATCATTCTCTCTCCCCATAGTGGTCAGTTTGAGTTGTTGTACCTGTGCATTTCCTGTTTTTAGCGCCATTTAAGCAATCCCTATTTCCTACTGCTGATAAGAATAATTACTAAAGTTGCTTATTCTTCATGTTGTTATCACACTGATTTGTGCACTTACCTTCTGCACTTCTTGAATGTATTCATTTGCACTTGATATTATGGATAATTACTCTTCTGGAAATTCAAATCATTTAACAACTTCGACATATGGTACTACAAACTGAATGATCTTTTTTCCTTCTTTAAGGACCACTTTATAGGAATGTTCACCGTGGTTGATTAGAACGCATTTTAATCTTGTGGATCTACTTTTCTATTCTTCTGATTTTTGCGTAGTGAAGGGTTTTTTGTCCATAAGTAAACCACTCTTATCAGATTAACCCCTTGACCGCGATCGGAATTCCGCTCGTGTGCTGGACATTCCGATCGCGGGTAGGGTCGTGACGAGCTCAGCTCGTCATGCGCACAGCGCTACCGCGCAGCATGACGAGCTGAGCTCGTCATGAGCACCGAAGGGGTTAAATATTACATGATACTTTGGATCCATTGCTTTTGTTTATGGGCCTAGACTGATGTTATGTATTTTCAGGTGTTCTACAGTCCTACGTGTGGCTTTCCTGATGAAGGCTTTCCTGCCGCTGAAATGCGCGTAGATCTCATAAAGACCGATCAACAATTCAAGCAACAATTTTTGTGATCATGTTATTTGTGACACTGAATTAACTTAGAGATGTATTGACCATCCATGATTTGGTTGGCCCTGATTTGAGAGAAAGGAGTAAGGTGTACTGTTGTGTGCATGTGTGACTGTATGGAGATGTGATTGTTGTTTGACATATATGTGACAGTAATTGTTTTTGATATATTATGTTCTCATATTTAGAAAAGATTTCAAGCCAATAATAAAGTAGATTAATCTTTTTAATTATCAGGCTTTTGGCCCATTTATAAAGTAATTATATTCTATTTTATTGTGTATAGTTGCTCAGGGGTGTTGTATTCACAATAGTAATTTCCCTGCCATGAGAACTGGTATCATTCACAGGGGGTCCCTATTTGTACATGTAATGGTAGACCAATTACATGTGACATTGCATAGTATGCAGTTATGATATAGTAAAGGTTCCCAATGTCACATTACACTAATTTGAGATATGTTGGTGTCAAATGTGAATAAGTACTTGCTCTGTACTAAAGCAAATTAGAAATACATCAAGCCCTATGTATTTACTTATGCTATTGGAATCATTTGTCAAACCACAATGACAATATGTCTACATGTCTTCAACAGCATAGGTAAACACATATTGCGTGGTACACTGATAAGCTACTTCAGCACTGAAAGCATATAATATGTTGTACATTTGTACCATACTTGAGTTACTTGAGGTAATTGTTACCATTGTGAAATGGCCAAACAAAGGAGGGAGGCTTTCAGTTTCTACAAATATTGGTACAACATTGCAGTATTTGTGGATACACATTGTTTCATATTTTACTTTAGTGTATGTCATTAATGCAGCTCTTTGGACCTTGTATACACATTGTCCAAAGGTATATTTGGTGTATATCCTAATTGGTGACATAAGTTCACTATTCCGGAGAACAAAGGCAACTATTCGGAGATGTTCAACAGTTTCTTTAGAGAAATGATTATGGGTAAGAAACAAGATCATATTTGATATAGGAGCTTTCATGGAGGATTACATAACTGTGAGCAAAGGGTGTCTGAAAATTATCCATACATGCATGATGATGATGTAAAGAACGAAGGTTTGTGGGCCTTGCAGCAGGTGCAATATGGAAACTAGGAAAATGTTTTTTACTCAAAGTTCTTGATCAGTTCTATTCACACAGCTACAATAAAACTATTGCATATGTCTTTTTAGTATCCTCCCGAGCAGGCAAAGGAGATGTTGGCCACGAAGGCGGGGTAGCAGCTGGACACTCTGTGCCATCTGCTGAGCCCACCAACACTGAGGGACACCGTGCCACAGAGAGTGAGTGAACTGGCATGGAGGGCTCCAGCTTAAGATCTTCTTTGGAGGCTTCCCCAAGCGACCAGTCCCTAGTGGTGGCGGACCCTACTGCTCCTGTTACACCTGCATCCTTGTCTGTCACCCAGAGCACCATCTCCAGTTGGCCAATCCCGCCCCCCTAAAAGGGGTGGCACCTCTTTTGCTCCAGGCACCTCCCCCCTGCCACTGTCCCTCAGCTGTGCTGAGTGAGGAGGGTAAGGATCTCCTCCACAGCATTGCAGTAGGCCAGACCTCACTCCTTAATGCCATCCAGGGGCTTAGCTGCCATGTGCAACAACTGCTAGCGTACCTAGAAGGGATTCATAGTGGTATGTCTGGCCTACAGAGGTCTTTTAAAGGTCTGGCCTCCTCACTGACCACAGCCTTCCAACCATCCCAACCTTGTGCCCCACCTCCCACCCTTTCCCCATCCCAATTCCCTATTCCCAGCCCTGTCTCAAGCACACACCCAGTCCAACATGAACAAGCAGCACACACACATAAATACATAGACCACAAAAACACAGGCACACAACCAGACATACAGACATCCCAGCCACTATCACATCACCATGCACCACCCCACTACCAGCACATCCACAGCTACTGCAGCCACCACCATACCCACATGCCCTACCCCTACCACCAGCACATCTTCAGACACCACAGCCACCACCACACCCACATGCACAACCTCCACCACCTGCACATCCACAGACACCACAGCCACCACCACACCCACATGCACCACCCCCACCAGCATAACCACAGATACCACATCCACAACCACACCTAAATGCACCACCCCTACCGCTAGCACAATCACAGCCACCACAGCGACCATCACACACACACACACGCGCACTACCTCACTACCCCCAAGGACACTGCAGCCACCACAACACCCACATGCAACACAATCACAACCAGCACCTCCACAGCACACGCATCCACACATACACACATTTGAATTCACACCCACAAAACTCAAATGCCCACACTCATCCAGACAACTGACATCTATGATGCAAGATACATCCAAACGTGCACGACATACACCACACCCACACCCACAGGCACTTGCACCCTCAACAGACACATGCACATCAGACACTGCCACTACCTCTACCTCCCAAACCCAACTTCTGCCAAACACCCTACTCATTTTCCCATAGAACATGTCCTTTTTACCCTTGCCCTAACCCCTTCCAAACCCAACTCACCCCATGAAAATACAAATCTACCCCTTCCACAACCCAAACCACCACTTCCAAATCCCCTACCAAATGCAAATCTACCCATTCCCCATCCCTTCCAAATCCCAACCCACCCCTACCAAACACAAATCTATCCCTTCCACACCCCAACCCACCCCTTCAACAACCGAACAAACCCCTACCAAATATAAATCTACCCCTTCCACACCCCAACCCACCCCTCCCAATACAAAAACCACCCCTACTTAAACCAAAATTACCCCTCCGAAAACCAAACCCCCCCTCCGAAACCCAAGAGCAACCCTCCCTAAACCAATCCCTTCAAACCCAAGGACACCCCTCCCAAAACCAAACCCCCCTCCCATGGAAGATCTGTGAGGTGCCTTCTCTGCCCACTAGATGCCCCTTCCTGAGGAGGTTCCCCTTGGATGTGAATTAGGAGGTAAACTTTGTACCACTGCACAACAGTGCACAATTTTGTACTTCATGGACTGGCATTTGGCTTTTATATTACTTTGAGAGTCTTATCTCATTTTGTGGAATAAATCCATACTTTTGATTTCACCAAATTAGTCCTTCCGTAAATTTTTCTTAGCAATTGTTTGATTCCTAGCAATGTTTCTGAGTAGAATGTGAAATACTTATTTTTCTTTTAATGGTGGCAGGTAATAAAACTGATTGTTTTTAATGTCTACTTTGTTAAGTGCATACACTGTTTGTGATGGCCAATTGCATTGAGGTGCAGAAATTCATCATAGTACTGGCCACTTGCACCAACTAATTGATGTCCAAATTTTATTTGGATGTGTTACTACAGGCGTGTTTGTTTTACCTGATTACTGATCAGTATGAGCACATATGCAGTACACCTTAAAAAATATTGTGACTATTGAAATTGGATACAGTACAGGACTTGCATTAGACAAGGGGAAATGTTACATGGATGTATATGTTCAATACTTCTAATTTATGACTGACATTGAGTTTACCGTGAATTTCTAAGATAAAGGTTGCACCCAGTCTAGTGCAATTTCTACATCATGTTACATTGCACTTATCCCTATAATGTGTGTTGGATATGTTTTTAATGTGTGAATTTTAAACATTTCTTTAAACACACCTGTATGGCGACTTTTATATTTTGTTTGATATCCTTTTTTGTGCAAGTGTCCATTCTTTGGAAGGCAGCTTGCACCAAATTTATACATACAATGTGATCATACAGGTTTGGTTCTTTATATTTCTTAAACGTCAGCATTACAGACATATGCATTGCACATTGGTTTGCTATTGCTTGTAATTGAGATTTATAAATGCACAAGTCCTGTCCAAATGTAAACAGACAAGTCAATAGGTAACAGGTAAAAGTGGAGCTTATCTTAGATGGCAGCAGCAGGACTTTGAAGATCCGATTCATGGCAGAACAGAAAGTGTGAAAGTGAGAAAAGGTGAGTTTCTGCCTCATATCCCTTCCATTCCGCCAACTCAGATGTGGAGGTCTTACTGCCATAGTCACGTCGACGGGAAGGTACATTGGGATTGGGCTGGCGGTTAAACTGGTGGTCCTCCCTCCAACAGCAGTGGTAGTGTCATGTTGGTTTTTAAAGATTATGGCAAATTAGGGCTAGGATTTGGATTATAACTCATCTAGGCCTTCCATGTGTTTTGTTTGTTTTGATACTTTGGATGTTAGAGTTTGTGCTGTCACATGTTTCTGTCTTAGGTCTTCTTAACCGTATTTTTGTAGTATTTTGAAAAATTAGCACTAGGTTGGGTGGTGTCCCTCAAGTGTAAAGTGAAAGGAGTTGTGTCACTCTTCAGTTGTGCTGTATATATTTTCTTCTTGCTTGGACTTGTTAGCTGTTTAACCATGGTTTAAGGAACTTGGGTTGGTGCCTTTGCCCTGAACAGTGCATGCAATCAAAGCATGGTGCCTTCAAAGTAGTCAAAGAAACGGGGCATTTTCTCTTTGTTATTTTTACAATAGAGTGAGTCTATGCTTTTGCAGAAGAGGCAAAAGCTAGGGTTATTGAATTTATTTATTAACTGTACAATTAATTAAAATCATTACAGTAAAAAACATAAAAACGAGCGGATAAAAGAATAGTCACAGTAAAAGTATGGAGGTATCAGGTAAAGTTTAGTTGATATACCATCCCCCCTCCCTATGGCGCCCATTCGATCAGCCAGCGCCGGTGGTCATTGTCATGAGTCCTTGCACAAAGTTTCTTGGGCACCTGCATAAAACCTTGGTAATTTTCTACTTCAGAAATCTGTAGGCCAAACTCCTTGGCCCTTCCATTGAGAGCCATGGATATGGTGCAGTCTCAGTAAGACCGGTGAGTAGGTTCAGGGCTCTGTACTTGTTTGGGGGAAAAGCTGCTTTATCCCCCTTATTATGCCATGCTGGACACCGTAATTTGGTTGTGTTCGTTTGCGGCCTTTAAAGCAATCCTAATCTGATGGATACATTTCCCCAGTCTTGCCAAGGTCATCGTGGTTGTTTTAGAAAAGCACAAGGCTGATGCTTCGCTACATGTCTTGGTTCCCTTGGAGATACAGACTGGGCGAAGGAGTCGTCGGCGTTCATCCCTAAGGGCGGGGCAGCAGCATAGGAGGTGTAACCAGGATTCCCTCATGTAGGAGCACAGTCTGCAGTTTGTGGATTCCCCCTTGCGAGCCCATGCGGGGTTAAAGTCGGTGATTCCTAGTATACATAGTCTCATGGAGAGAATTTTGGTTCGGGCTTGTGGTGTCAAGGCCTCGTTTAGGTAGGGTTGTGCCTTTCCTACCATATAGGAGCTGTTCAGCGGGACTAAATGGGGGCCAGAACGGAGAGATTTAAGATCCAGATCAAATGAGATTTCGCAAACTTGTCTATTTATGGCTTTTTTCCAGGCGTTTAGTGGAATTTCTGGCAATGGTATACTCTTTTCCTCGATCTTGAATGTGCTGATCGCTTTGCCGAGGCTGGTTTGCCATACTGAGCTTGGCCCCTCAAAGATGACTCTCAGTTGTTGTCTTATGGAATTTGTTGGGGCCCTTAAGATCCTTAAGTATAATTTTATAATCTCCCCTTGGCACATCAGATCTGGCCTTACCAGGCCTAGCTCCAGTCTTAGCCTTGACTTCCTTGCTGACCTTGAGATGGAGAAGACTGGTTTATACGCTTTGGCTTGAGCTGTGATAAGAAGTGCGTCCTGTGACCCCGGGAAAGCCTGGTGACCATAACTAATGTCTGGCAGCAATTTTGCCTTTAGGGCAGTCAGTATTGGTCCGGCAGTGGGGCTGATCAGATGTAAGCTCAACTGCTTTAACAGGAATATAATCTTATTGGCCTTAGACGACTGCTGCTTCAGGTGGACATTTGCCTTGGCCCGTTCAGTGAGCCAAACCCCTAGATAATTGTAAGATGCCACTGTACTGATTTGCAGATCTCCCATTAGCCATTGCGCTTTCTTTTCCAGGTGGTAGCTCCCAAAAATAACGACCTTTGTTTTCCCCTGGTTGACTGTAAGATTGTTATCGTTGTTGAATTGGTTCAATGCATTTAGGGCTCTCTGTAGGCCCACCCTCGTGTGGTCCATTATGGCAGTTTCATCGGCGTATTGTAGCACCGGCAGCCTCATGCTGCCTAATCTCGGTGCTGCTAGACTGGCTCCTTTCAGGGCGTCCCCCAAATCCGCTGTGTACAGGTTAAAGAGGATGGGAGCCGGCACGCATGCTTGTTTCAACCCGTTGTTCGTTGTTATTTTGGGGGACACTGTGCCGGAGCTGGTTTGGACCCGCACCCAGGTCCCTTCATATAGTGATCTGATTGCCTTCAATAGGTTTGGCGGGATGCCCCAGTGTTCTAATTTCCACCATAACCTATTTCGTACCACTTTGTCGAAGGCTGTGCTGTAATCAATAAAGCAGCAAAAAGTGGTAGATTTTTCTTTTTGCTGCTGGAGTTGCTAGGTGCGCTAACGCCAGTATGTTGTCCATTGTCGATGACTGTGGTCTGAAGCCAGTCTGGTAGAAGGGAATGATACTTTTGCTTCGGCCCATGTCTCCAAGTCCTTCAATAAGGCGGGCATAAGCCTTAGCTTCGAGGTCGAGCAGAGCGATGAGCCTATAATTTGATGGCTTTAATCGATCCCCTTTTTTAAAAATTGGGAAAAGTATGGATCCCCTCCAAGAATCAGGGGTTTTTGCTGTCATAAAAGAGTGGTTATAAAGAGGAGTGAGGACGGTTGCCCAGAAATTAAGGGCCTTTTTGAAAACCGGTGCGGGTATTTCCGTTTGGCCCAGGGGCCCCATCATTCTTCATGTTCTTAAGTATCTTGATGACCGTTTGAGGGTTTAATTGGTCTGACGGTGTGCAACGCATCTCAGCCTTGTCTCTCCCTGTCCCTCGAGGGGTTTTGGGGGCTGGAGGTCGTTTCTCTGGTTTTTGTACTGGGTTGGTGGGAGGGTCCACCCCACAGTTGGGCTTTTCTGTATTGCCTGTGTTTACATGGGCGATTGAATATAGGTGCTTTACGTGGACCAGCCAGTCTTGCTCTGCCACACCGTTTTCTCTTTGAACTCTCTGCTACTGAGCCGATTTATGTGTCTCCATAGTCCTGATGAGTACTTCTGTTTAAGCAGGGAGAAAACTTTGATCCATTCCCTCTCTATGTGGACTTTTTTGTGTTCCCATCATTTCTTTCTTAGGGCTGCCCTCAATGATGCGATCGAGGTCCCATCCGTTTGTCTACCCCCTCTTTTCTTTTTTACGAGTGGCTTGCGCAAGAGGCGTTTGCTTTCGCGTATGTCCTTAGTTGGGTGGATGCTTCCAGCAATTGGTTGCGTTTTGGACCTATAGCGTTGTGGCTGGGGTTGGCCCAGACTCGCTTGTATCTCCTTCACGGTGGTCTCCCAGCCTTTTATCGGTGAAGACCGCATTGCTGGGATCTCTTCCTGTTTTAAATTCAGCCAGTTTTGAAGCTTCGTGCCTGTCTCGTCTGTCCATCTGATTCTCCTGAGGAGGCTATGATTTTCGTCCCCTCTGGACTTTCCGATGGCTTGGAGCTTGATGGCTGATGGAGCTTCCAGCACGAACACTGCTATTAATGGCCTATGGTCGCTTTCCGACCTATCCTCAACTGTAAAGTCTGCCAAACAGGCCGCCATTACTTCACTGACCATGATGTAATCGATCCTTGAGATGCCCCGAAAGGTCGGCTGTGGTTGCCCAACCTTCGAGCGTGCTTCTTTCACAGCGTGAGTTGAAGACAGCTTATGATTGTCGAATAGATCATGAAAGGGTGCGGCCCTGCCCAACCCTCGAGATGAAGGAACAGCTTTATCGAGGTCCTTCAGGTTAAAGTCCCCAGCAAAAATAACCTGGTGAGTTTTGTATTTATTTAGAAGGTCTTCTATTTTCCCTATCAGTGCCTCCATCTGGTCTTTCATGGTGGTCTGTGCCAGGTTGATGTAACAATTTATTATTAGGAGGCGCATTGGCTGTAAGATGTGCTTCAGGCCTTCGATCTGTAGGGCTTGCAGCCCGGGTAAATTCAGATTTATTCCTGTCACTACGAGGGAGCTTGCGTGTTTTATATAAACTTATAGACCGGCAGACGGGCGACCAAAGAGGTTCTTTTTTATTGCTGGAACAGAATGTTCGTAGAACCCTGCCAATGGAGTGCTAAATAGTGCCCAGGTCTCTTGAAGGCAGAGTATGTCTCCTGTTTCCAGGAAAAGCATCAAGTTTTTATTCACACCGATCTTGCTGCTCCCGGCGATGTTCCATAAGATTATAGTTAGTTTCTTCTTAGGAGATGGTCCTCCCCTGACCTCACATCTACCTGGCCTGGTCTCGCAGCTGTTAGGAATACTTCTGTGTACTTCCTACGGTTCCGGGTCGGTCCGGGAGGGAAGGAATATCGCTGATAACCCTTTTGTTATTTTGGCATGCGATCCTGATACCCGTACAGTCCTTATATCCCTTCCATCTGTTCTCGGGGAATCCTGAGCTATTTGTCCCGGGCAGGACCGACCAAGGGCCCTTGTCCCCCTTATCTTGTGCTAGGATGTGTGGGTATTTTGGGTGGGGTAGGTTCTGCGCTTCGATGCCCCACTCGGCGAGTTGTGTGGAATTGTTCAAGATGGCTTGTACTGTTTCCTTTTTCTTCAAACCCAGTACTGTTGAATCGCCGTGTGTGTCCCCCTTCATGCTCAAGAATCTCACCCATTCTATATCCCCAGTTTGTAACTGGTCGAGCATGGCAAGATGTTTAAAGAGGCGGAGAATGTTACGCCGGTTCAGGATGTCATGCTGACCCGTGCTGTAGAATCTCGGGGTGAGGACTACCTCATGGACAATGGTTAGTGTGCCTGAGGATTGGGCCATTTTGTCCCTTTCTAGATCTTGTGCCGCCAGGGTTGGTCCGAGGGTTGGGCTTCCTTGTTTGCTTATTACTGGTCCTGCTTTGAGTTTCGTACTCAGGGCTTGAGTGTTCCTGATGCTGAGCTGGTGCCCGGGGCTTTGCTGTAGTGGTTTTAGATCGTCCGGCTGCGGCGGTGCTATTTGCCTTGATTGCAGTGTGGTTTTTTCAGCCGGTGCAGAGCTTGTATCCTCTATCGAATGGTTCCATGGAGATCGACCTATTCTTGTTTGCGGCTTTTGACCTGTTGCTGTGGAGTTGCTTATTATGGTTGGCTGCTTTTGCTGTTCTCCGAGAGGCGGGGCAGTGTCAAGTGCCTTTTTCCCCCAGTTTTTAGTTATGAAGATTGGGTAGAGCTGACCAACTTTGGGGTCCCCATGTGGGGGTCTACCATCGCTCTTCCTTGACTGCAGTTGCCTTTCTCTTAGCTTAGTTTTTTTCTGTTGTTTCTTCATCTTCTTTTTTGCTCTTCTTGATAGTGGGTGTTCAGGCATACCAGTTTTGCCGGGAGTAGGTTCTTTCGCGTCAGTTTCCGTGACATCCGGCACTTCGCTGGTCTCTGTTTCCCCGCTTTTGGGGCTTTGTATTCCTTGTGCCGCTTTAGCATTATGGAAAGAGACCTTGCTCCTTTGTGCCCCTTTTTGATCCAATCCAGCTGATGTTGTTAAGCCCAATTTGGTTGCTTCCGTTTGTCTCACTGCCAGATGGTGAACGCTTGCTGTTGTCCTGTCGTCTGTATTGCTCGAGGGCCGTGTTTCCTCGCCTCCTTTGACAGTCTTTACTATGTCGGCTAGGATCACGGAAAGCAACGCCCATTTTTCATGAGAATTGAGCAGGAACATGAACATTCACCTCGGTTGGATCGCAAGTACTGGTCGATCCTGTTTTCCAGCTCTTCCACTCTGGAGCTTATGTTAACTAAGCGGCCAGCAATCGATTGCAGAAGATCTATTTGGACTTCCATTTTAGTTGACTGCCACAATAGAGCTTTATTGGTGTCGCTGTTTATTTCAATCATCAGTGATTTCCGGGAGTCTGCTTCTGGGCTGTCATTAAAGGTATGATGGTCAACTTTTGCGTTGATGGACAATGGAGGCCCTGTTTGTCCAGTTTGCCCCCACCCCAGCAGGTTTGGGGTCAGTTCTAATGTTCTCTCAATTTTTTGGCCTAGGTTTTGAAGAAATGAAGATGTAAGCTCCCCTGCCACTGGAGACTCTAGGGGCTGAACGATTAATTGCTGCTGAGAGCTTGTAGGCGATGGAGCTGGCACTATGCTCTCTGTGCTATTGCTAGCCGAGCCGTGATCATGGTCTTTTGACCGATGGATTTGCACCCTTGTCACTACGGCATCGGTGGCTTCGCTTATTGCAGTTGCGTGGTCCGTGCCATTGGTGGCGTCGTTTCCTTTATCTAAGAGTATGAAAAGGTTTTGTGTGCTGGGTGGTCCATTTGTTGGTGTGCTTTTGAGTTGTTTGCAGTGCAGGTTGGCCGTTTCCTGTTCATTACTGGGCGTCAAGTGAAGTGATGAGCCTCCCCTGGGAACGGCAGTGTGGAGTAGAGGCTGTACGTGCCGAGATGTGTTCTCGGCTGCCTGCTCCTGCCCGACCTTAGTAATGCCCTGGTCAATGCTAGCAGCACCGTTTGTCCTGAAGAAATATCTAATTGACCCCCTTAGTTCTGCGTCTTGGGGCAGTTCATTTAAACTTTCCGTAAGTGATTTGCTCCTGGTAATCCTTTTAATTGGGGGGAGCCTGTTGGTAGGGTCCTCAGAGGTCGTTTGTTGTCGGCCCTTTTTTTTGGGTCCCATTCTGCTGAGATTTACTCAAAGGAAACACTAATGGAGCTTGACTGAGATTAAAGTGTTCTGTTTGTTCTAATCTGGGACTGGAGGCCACGTGTACAGTAAAATGGGTGGTCGGGGAGGATTTGTTCGTTAGCTTCGCATGCTGGGTTTGCCCAGTTTTTGAGGAAGTTGTATTCGGTCACGATCGTGGGAAATTTTATCAGGCCCCCGCAGCTTGTGCCTGCTGTAGTTGACCCCCTGTTATTCTGGGCCCTGAAACTGCCTGGGGATTATATTTAACAGCGCGGCTTAGTTGGCTGGGGGGAACTGATGCCTTGGTTGGTTCAAAGATCAAGACCTAGATGAATTTGATGTACTTGATGTGCTTGAAGTGCCCCGGAGTGCTCCTCCAGCTGCCCCGCTAGTCTGCGTCGCACTCTTCCTACGTTCTACTTAGTGCTTTCCGCTACCCGCTTTATATGTCTCTGCAACAGGGGGCTTCTACTCTGTGTTGTTACTGCTGGGTTTTGGGCAAAAAAAAGAACTGTTCCCTGTTCATTGTTCACTATTCGCTGCTGGAGTAAGAACTGCCCCTCACCGGATAGCAGATAATGGGAATGCAGCCAAAGAGCAGGGTTCAGGGACCCGGGAGCTGATGGCACTAGTGGAGCTAGTGGTGCAAGCGGGGCGCGCGAGGCACGCAGGGTGGTCATAGGCTGCCCACCTCCGTTATTCCATCGAGGGCGCTTGCCCTGTGCTCGCCCTGTGCTTATGTGTGCTGCTTCGCCTGCTGAGGATCCAGAGCTATGAGGCAGGCTCACCTGTGCTCTGCAATGTGCTCCGCTATGCTCCTTAGAGTTCCCTGCAGAGTAAGAGTAAGGCCGTGCTCTTAGGTTGTAGCTCCCCGCAGCGTCTTCCTCCGTGCACCGTCCTCTGTGCACCACCTACTATATGCTGTCGCCCGTGTGTGGGGGCGGCTGCTGTCTGAGTCAAACTGAGC
Source organism: Calotriton arnoldi (assembly GCA_963921515.1). Lineage (NCBI taxonomy): Eukaryota > Metazoa > Chordata > Amphibia > Caudata > Salamandridae > Calotriton > Calotriton arnoldi. The sequence continues at coordinate 48,121 of CAWUFW010022533.1, read as the reverse complement.
TTTGGGGCTTTGGGGCCGGCCGGGCTGCGCCAGCCGTTGCCCACCGCCCGTTGCTACGGCTCCTGTGTGTAGAGGCAAGACGAGGTGCAATGAGGCGGCTGATCTGGGTGATTAGGCAGAGGCGGCAACAACAGCGCTCGGTCGGGGCCGCGCTCGGCAGCGGTCCGCGGCCCTCGGGTTAAACAGCTGTTAGGTCCCTGGTCCACCCGCTCTGTCTGTCGTCCCACCGCAGGACGAATGCTGAAAGCTGGCGGGGAAATCAGCGGGGGAGCCGGGGCCGGAGCCGGGCCGGAGCCGTAGACAGCTTCGGCGTCCTCCTGCTCCGCGCGATTGCTGCGGTCCGAACAAAGACGTGGCGTCTGGATTCTCATTATTATTTTTTACATTTAAATGGCAAAATGGCTTGGCTGAAGTGAAAGTAGCAAACTTGAGTTTGTGTCTCTGTGAATATTTTTGTAATGGCATGTATCATTGCATGCTCAAAATCCATTACTAGTGTTTGTTAGTGGGTATTTATTTTTTTGTGGGCATGTTATGGACATGACCCATGGTATGCTACACTTTGTTTGTTTGGTAGTATTTCAAAAATTAATGATCTGTTGTTATGACATTGCCCATGTATCATATACATGTAGGTAAAGGGTGAGGAAATGATTTAAATGAGTTAGGGCCAGATGTATGACAGTTTTTAGCGGTCTCAAAGGGGTTTTAGGTCCATTTGCGACCGCAAAAAAAGTGTGGCCCATGTACCAACCCTATTTTGTGAGTCGCTAATCAATTAGCGACTCGCAAAATAGGGTTAGCGACTCGCTATTAGGAAGGGGCGTTCCAAGGGCGTCCCTTCCTAATAGCGACTCCAAAACCCATGTATCAATGTTTTGCGTCCGCAACTGCAGTCGCAAAACACTCGCAGTTTAACACCCTTCTTAGAAGGGTGGTAAGGCACTCGCAAATGGGAAGGGGTCCCCAGGGGAACTCTTACCCTTTGGGAATGCATGCACAATTATTTTTTAAGGGCAGGCAGTGGTCCCAGGGACCACTGCCTGCCCTTAAAAAATGAAACTTAAAAGTTTAATTTGTATTTTTTAAATACATCCCGTTTTCCTTTAAGGAAAACGGGCTGCATTAAAAAAAATGCTTTATTTAAAAGCAGTCCCAAACATTGTAGTCTGCTGACCCCAGCAGGCCACCATCCCTGGGAGTGCTAGCCATTCCCAGTGGGGTCGCAAATTGCGATTGCCTCATTAATATTCATGACGCATGCAATTTGCGACCCCATTGGGAATCGCAAACAGTGTCTCAGACACTGTTGTACATAGCATTTTGTGACTCGCAAATTGCGACTCGCAATTTGTCGCAATTTGCGAGTTGCAAAATGCTATGGTCGTATATCTGGTCCTAAATGTGCTAAAGTGAAGCGAACATTTGATATGGAGAAAGTTATTATTTGTTATTTATCCTTTTAATTATCAAACAATATAAAGGGACCTCTTTACAAAGGCATTTTTGAGTAAGGAAATAATACTCAATTGCTACTGCAAGGAGGCAAAAGAGAGCGTAGTCACAACTATACAAAACCCAACAACAGGTGAAACATATTACTACATCAATTAGTCACACTGAGTCTGCCCACACAAGAAAGCAAGTTATACACCAATTAAAGTGTTTTGCTATGTTATTGACTATCTTTGTTGCTTTTTCCTAATTTTTAGGAACAATTATTTAAGGAGTAGAGAGAGGAGTTGGAGGATAGGGAGAAGATTTACTAACAGGTGCCACTAAGAAGGATGGTTAGGTACAGTTTAAGTAACTCTAAGTGAAATGTGTTGTTAGTAAGTGTAATGTGTTCTTAGATATTAATCCATGTGCATGATGTCTGCCTATCTGTGTAGGGTAGGGGGAAAGACTGGCATTATGGGTGATACAAGAACTATTTACTAGAGATAGGTGTTGAGGTATTACACAGCTTTACATTGGGGTTACCTGGAACAGGCTATTCATATAAAGATTGGGTTAGAAATTTATGGGGCATATTCACAAGGAGCTATCGCCGAATTAACGGCACTTTATCTCAGCCAAAGTCGTGAATTTACCCCCCCCATTCACAAGCCGGTGTTAACAGCCCACATCACCAGTTTACCCGCGATAGCAGCCGCAAAAAACATCGCCACAGAGGACCCTCGCAAATATCGCTAATGAGATGCAGAGTAGGCGTTCCAGTGACAAAAGCAGAGACAACAGCACACCTCAACATTCACAGCGACCAGCCACATCCGCGATAAAAACACAAAACAGGCGATAAGGCGCGTTAGCACCAGGAAATCTACACCAGCTCTGACCTGGTGTAAACTCGGACGGCAGCCAGCACCACAAAGGGAGCACAGCCCAGGGCCACATCCGAAGGGCAACAGATGCCATGGAGCCACCCATCATGCGGCCCGGACACCCAAGAGGCCACAACATCCACCTCCACCCTCCCCCAGGACCCCATCCCACACCCGGAACACCCCCGGACCAACACAGACACAGCACAGACAAAGACAGCGGAACCCCAGGAAACGTACCAGCCCCACAGACCCAACACCTGACAATGTCACCTTCCACTACAGGCTGAAAGGGACAACCAACCTATGCATCCAGACCATCATCGCCTAACAGGCCTACGGCAACAACACAGCGGACAACCAACATCCCACCCCACACAAAGCTGATGGCGTGGCTGCACCTGTTGGCCCCTGGGACCCCCCATTCAACACCCGCCAGAGTCGGAGGAGTCTCACAGCCAGCCACATAGAAGTCCCCCACACCTGCCCTGGACATCACCATCACCCTAGTACCCCAGTCCCCATATGTACAACACAAGGCGCAGGATCCGCTGGAGACCAAGCAAGGGCCATACGCCGTAGCAGGATGCACGCACATGTTGGGGGCAACACACAGCACACATGTACTACCTGTGCCCCCTGGTGACACAGCACACAATCACCGCAACCGGAAGCACACGTCTCACACCAATGTGCAGGCAACAACAGAACACCGTGGAACACCCAACAATGTCGCCTCCAAATACACAGCCAGTGTGCATGATACCTTCATCCTCCGACAGTCCATCATCAACCAGCATTCCCAGGATGGCAACAAGGGAAATGCACACCCCCTTGGCAAGTCCGAAATGAACACCCCACACACCTCAACACCACAACCATGCAACTCACAACTCTGGCAATGCACACGTCACAAAATCACATACAACATGCACAACAATATGCCCACCCACCAGACACGACAGAACAACTTACAATGTCCACATGGGCAAGCCCTGAACATGAGCCAGCAACGGCATGGCACCTCAGCCACACAATATCCGAATGTGGGAGAGGTGGCAACCAGGCATGTGTGAAGGATGCAGTAGAACCATGATTGGGAAAGTACACAATGCCAACAGTGCCGGAGATGTGCTGGACACCTCGCAGTATGCAGAACACACCCATATCCATGGCGACATACACCGCTTGCGTATGGAGTGTAGTGGACAGTGGACGCCACCATGTCACCACAGCCAGTGGGGGACATCCCGGAAATGTTGCCTGTTACGCCCCCCCTAAGCGTCAGCAGAGTGGGATGGCCCGGCGCACGCCACGCCAGCGTAGGGGTGTGAATAAAAAGCACGTAGGCCTGGGCGTGGTCCTCTTCCAGAAAGACCCACGTCTCTGCCAGGGCGGCGCATCCCACCCCACCACGAGGCCGATGCCGTCCTCATGAGCTGAGTTGCCTGCGATGCAGTGCGCCTGCCGGTCCCCGGCATGCTGGACCACAAACATGTCAGGCCCGCCCCTGCACAGCCAGGCCACACTGATCACCTTCCAACACCGGCGTGTGTCAAGGAGGGCCCACCACGTGCCAGCGCAAGCTCCAAGCTCGAGGCCCGGGAACTTGGCAGTCAGCTCAGACCACCAGGCCTCCACATCACAGGCCCGCTTTATTCCCTTTTCGTTGACGTACTCCACTGCCGCCCCCGGACTACTCTTCGGACCAGTAGGTCCCACATGTGGAACTGTGTCTTGAGTCATGAATGGCAGTGACCCCATATCCCGGCCAGCGGCCACAGCACCAGACCTCCCCAGTTCAGTGAGGCATAGTTCCATATGGGCATCTTGCGACACGTGATGCCACTAACCCTGTTCAACGCCAGCCTGCTACACGTGGTGACACTGAACCTGAAATACGCAGGCCGGTGGGGCCATCCAACCTATGCCGGCGACACTCAGTGAATGGGCCGTGCTGACCGCTGCCTCAGGCCTACACCACGGTCAGGTAGGTCACACATTTGGAACTGAGCCTTGATTACACCATGGCAGTGAACATTATTTAAGGCAGAGAACTATTCACCATACACCCTTCGATGTGGTGGCAACAAGTCTGTGCATGGCAGCACAACCACACGTGTCTGTGGGCCTACGCGGACCACTGCCCTCGGCCTATGCTGCGCTCGAGTGGGATCACAGAATTGTAACTGAACATCGGTAATTCAAAAGGCTGAATACATGTCTTCGCACGCACGGAGGGGCGTAAGAGGATGACGCGTTGCAGGCCGGAGGGAACAGGATCATCGTCACGGAGGTGATTGAACACCACCGACAACTGCCACTGTGTCACAAACTCTGTGCCCCGTGAGCCAACGACAGGTGGCTGTGGGCCCATGCTGACCGCTGCCTCCGGCCTACACTGCGGTCCAGTAGGTCACAGAGACTTCATTTGGCAATGTTGGAGTTCACATCTGTGTACCGGCATCATTGCAGACTGCATCCCCTCTCAGCACCTGTGCCACTAAGTGTGTTCCCCGACATTCATGGACACTCACTGGTCGTACATTTGTGGCGTTTGTGTCAATGGAATAGGGGCTAGTTTACATCCTCATGTAGCTCATCCCGAATTGTTGGTGACAACGAGGGTTGCGCTTTCCACTCCTCAATTTGCTGTTTCCAGATAACATCAGACCTTCCACATCATGCCCTGGAGGACACCTTCCACTGTCCCCCGCAACACTCCGCAAAATACACCTCGGACATTGATGGGGACCCGCTCAGGTCGCATGGCCCATCTGACTGCACCGCAAGTCCCGTCCCGTGACTGGGTGCCTGTGCCGGCCGCAGTGCATCCGGGGCCACTAACTCTGTGCTGGTCACGCCTGGGACCCATTCATTGAATGGCCTCTGTAGCGATGGTCTTGGGGTCATCAACGCCATGTGTCTGAGGCCCTGCGCTGTCCGCCTCCTCCGGACCCAGCTGCGGGCCAAAAGGGCCCACACATGGCATTGAGTCTTGACCGGCCCAGACGTCGCATCACTGCAGGAGGCACATGCCACCACGGCAAGGAGCACCTCCAACCGCCATGTGCCAGAGTCGAAAGGGTGGTCCTGACAGACCTACGGAGTTGCACAGACCTGTCGTGGATGCCATCATTGGCCTGCTGCCCTGCTCAGCACTCCAGGTGCCAGTGACTCAGTGCACTGCAAGCCATTGTCCGTTACTGATTGAGTTTTGTGCTGTTGTGAAGTTGCGCAGCAATGTCACCTCATGCAGTGTGGGAGACCTGGGACGTTGATGAGGGAGTTGATGCAGGTGTACCACACCCCACTGCATCTGCATCAGGACTGGGCACAATCCTAGCAATTCCTTCGCATGAGCGCGCTCTTCTCTAGTGACCCCACCTCAGTGCACTGCAACTCATGGAACGTCCAGACTGAATATTGGGTGACCTCTGACCTTACTCCGGATCCCTCCATGTTGCTCTGCAATTGACTCTGTTATGCTGGTGTTTTCTGTTTCCATTGCACTGGTGTCCACTGTTCAGGTTGTTGCCATCACCAAGCACTCCGTGCGGGCTGGCTTATACTCACCCCACACACATCCAGCACAGGCGTCACTGTACATGTGGCCCTGCCAATAAAGGGGCCGGGCGCACATGCCCATAGCCAGTTCAACATGATATGTGCATGTGTCTCTGTGGATGTGTGGGTCTCCTTTGTGGGCTGTAGGTGGTCCTTGAAGGGTATTGGACACCCACGTATGTGTTCTACTTCGCATTCCATGGGTTAGGCAACACCCTCACCTGTTGGGCCACCTCCTTTTGGCGTTCGGCCACCTGGCATTGGGGTGCCATGTGTGGGTGGGTGACGTGTTGTGAGGCAGCCGTGATTGCGGGTGCTTCATGCTGTGTGGTCTGTTGCAGAGTCTGGGTTCTCCGCTGAGTAGCTTGTCTGCCCTGGTCCTGGTGGTGGGTTGTGTGGGATGTCCATGGGCTGTTGTAGGGCGTCGTGGTCGGGGGTGTGGTGTTCGTCTTGGGCATCACTGATGGGTTGTCTGTTCTGACCTGCTGGAGGTGTTGTTTGTCCCTCTGCATTGTGAAGGGGAGGTGCATGTTGGCATTGTGTTGGCGCCTTGTTCTTGTCGACATGCAGACTGTGTGACAATGTACATTGTGACTGTTTGGGCGGTGGTGGCTATTTGAGTTGGGGCAGTGTACATTTGGCCTACATGGCTGATGTGGGGTTGTAGGGGTAGATGTGCATCTCACAGTTCCCTGCTCTGTCCAATGTGATTGTTCTGTTTCTGCACCTGGGTGGACCCAGTTGTGTCCCCTGTTCTGCAGTGTGGGTGTTGCACTTTGTGCCACATTGTCATGATATGTGCTGTGATTGCTATGTGTGTGTGCTGCAGTGTGCTACGGGGATGGGGGACATGTCCCTGGATACTTGTGGATGTGCAGTGTGCTACACCTCATTGTGCATGTGTGGCATTGTGCCCATCACCCCCCGTCCCCCCAGTCCCTGTTGGATCGTCACCCTGTTGTTGTTGTGTCAGGTCCTGTCGAGCTGTGTCCATACTCCCTGCTCCTTGCACCCTCTCCACACTGATGACTGTGGCCTGGCTTTCCTCCTGCTCCTCCTGTGTCGCTGGACTGCCACCTCCTGTCGCCGTTGCTGCCTTCCTGTTGGCAGCGGGTTTGTGCCTGGTTTCGGTTGTCACGTCCTGGCGGAGCCTCTTGGCCTCCTGGATTGGCCTCCTGGGCTCTGCGACTGCATTCCAGGGGGTCTGCTTGTGGGTCATTTGCTGGTAGTGTTCTGTCGCCTCTGTGGCCTTGGTCTTGTTTTCCTGCGGTCTGCACCCCATCTTCCTCTCCATTTTCTCCTTGGCCTTCCCTGAGCCAGTTGTTCCTTGCTGGTGGTCTGTGGGGGTTGTGGGGTTCGCGTTGCCCTCTGCACTTGGTCAGTGTGCATGGATGCTTTGGCTTGTTTCTGGTGTGTTGTGCCTGTGGTTTTTATGGTGCAATTGCCCGCCAGACACGTGGGAGTTGCAGGCCTGAGGCTGCTTTTCGCAGCTTTTTGTACCGCGATTGGCCTCATCGCATGATTTCTCACGTTCGTGTTTCGCATTTTTTGGGCGCGGTGTTGATTTACACGCTGGCATTTGACGCGTTATCTGGTGACTATCGCATGGTACCGCCTTGTTGTGAATCCCACGTTGACACAGGGTTATTTTCCCATGATAGGCTGCGTTATTGGAAGTTGCGTTACGCTACTCTTGCGGTAGTTATCATGCGTTCTTGTGAATATACCCCTATGTGTGCAGAAATCTGCACACCTAGATTTGTTTTTGTGCATTGGTGCCAAACTCTTCTTTTTGTGTATGAGGTTGGGGGTATATGTAATGTCACCAAAGGTTTTGGGAGCTGGTGTGGTTGCTTCTCAGCTCGTCTTTTACTAGCTATTGTTCCTTTCAGGTCTTGTACTGGTGTTAGCTGGCCAATTACTTGGGGGAAATCTGTGGGCAGATTCTGTAGAAATTGTTCCAGTGGGAGCTGTAGTTTAACTCTTTCTTATTTATGGTCCTGCACTGTATTTCATACTTGTATCTCATGCATGGAGGGAGGTGCTTGTGTTTACTTGCATTTTCTATCAGATACTCAAAAGGTGTTAAGGGGAGCGCTTGCAATAAGTCTAACCAATTGCAAATCACTCAGGCAGCAGTTGTTCTTTTGAACAATATGCCACTTTAGCTTTGACCCAGTCATATAAAAATGAGTGTCAACCCTGCTCCAATCGAAGCAGTCCAGCTGAAAAGCCAAGCCAGTTCCTCCCTGAACCAGAATACAAGCAACCTAAGACCTGTTTCACCTTGATTGAGGCTATTCAGTCAAGTGTAGCTTTGTTCCACTAGCACAGTGGACGCGGGACCCACCTCAGGGAGGACCTGGGGTCCTGAGAAATTACCAGTGACTCTGATTGGCTCAAGCATTCCATCATCACGTTTTTCTATACTAAAGTGTGACACCCTAAGTGGGACGGGTGTACCAGTTGTGGGTCCTGTGCATAGTGTGCCACAGGAACCACGCTATGCCCCACTGGGTTGCTTATGGTCCAGTTGGGGGAGGGCCTGTGCTAGCAATTCGGGATGAACTGTTCCCATTGGAGCAGGGTCAAGACTGATTTCCGTATGGCTGGGTCCAAACTGAGCTGGCATGCTGAGCAAAATAATAACGTACTGATATGCAGCACTAGTAATCACCAGTGGCTGAGATTGATTTAAGCATTTCCATCCATAACTTTTTTGTATACTTCAGCACCTTTTTATGGCATTGTTTATAGTGGCTTAATGTTAGCTCTCATTTGCGGTGTTCTATTTTAGAGCAACATTTTTATATATATATTAAAACGGGGATTCTTTTTGAGAATTTTGAAAAACCTGTCTCTATACATTTTAGGATATTGGCTATATAGTCAAGGTAAGGGGATTATACTTCTAAAATATCCCCTGCTCTCCCCCTTGGTAGCTTGGCATGAGGAGTCAGTCTTAACTCAGAGGCAATGTGTAAAGCATTTGCACATAACACACAGTAATACAGTGAAAACACTTCGAAAGGACACCACACCAGTTTTTTAAAAATAGCCAAAATGTATCTTTATGAAACAAGACCAAAATAATCAAAATCCAACATACAGTAATCACAATGCGAATATTGCAAGAATAAATTCAAAATACAGTTCCTTTTTTTTTTCTTCTTCTTTTTTTCTGTGGGTTTTATATGGCGCAAACTTGACCTAAAGGTATCAGAGCTCTTTACATGAGCACCAGCTGCGTTACATAAGGACACATATTTTTTGTTGTTGTTAGGCACAGGGAGATTAATTGATTTGCCCAGAATCACAGGATGTAGAGCGTCGTTGCGGAGACTCGAACCCAGTTCCCCCGATTTGAGGTCAACCGCCCTAGCTGTTAGGCCACATCCTCTCCTTGAAGTTGATAGCTCCGTCCGGGGTTATCACGGCATCGTAAATAAACAAATCCAACAGTTCAGGCCCACCGCAGAGTCACGGGCCAGCTACGGTGTTGGGAAGACCTGCAAACAGTACCTTGGAAATGCTGGGCATTGAGGATCTTGCGATAAGATCCAAAGAGCCGGCATTGGCAGGCTTCGGCTTCGAGGTCGGTGCAGGAGTCATCTGGCCCTTGAAGTCACACGTGTTGCAGATCGAACTCCGTGAAGTTAGGAGCCCTGGCGTCGGCAGGCGCAGGTCGCGGTGCAGGCAGCGGCTTGGTGACGTGTCCAGTGGCATCAGTGAGACCAGGGCTGTGGTGCAAAGCGGGGCAATGCTTGACGCGGTGCTGGCAGGTCACGGTGCAAACAGCGGCATCGTTGTTGCTGAAGAGCTGTCGTCGGCAGACGATCTGAAGTCGATGGCGCCGGTATCGGTAGGCCAAGGCTGCGGTGTAGGATGGGGCAGTGCATCAAGTAACTTATGAGCGGTGCCCTCAGGCCACGGTGCTGGCAGCGGTGTCAATGTCGGCATGAAGTGGCATCGATAGGGCTATGAGGGCAGCGATGTGAAGTGAGGCGGTGCAAAGTGCGGTGCCCTCAGGTCATTGTGCAAGCAGCGGCTCAATGGCGGGTTCGGTCGGCATCGTCAGTAAGACAAGGGTTGTGGTGTCAAGCGTGCGAATCTCTCTGCGGTTCCAACAGGTCACGGAGCCGGCAGTGGCATCGTTGGCAGCATCTAGTTGCTTTTCCCTCTGTGTCAGCTGAAAAACACAGTTCCAGAAGCGGGTATCCAGACGATGATGAAGTCTTTGGTGTCCTCAATCAAAGGGGAGTGAGTGCTACTAATCTGGAAGAATCTGGGTATTTACCCGAAACCCTCAAGCAATCACTGCCATTGATGGCGTATGTAATCACCACTGTGGTATGTCGTTGGGCGGCGTCATCATTGGGTTTTGAACCTGGGAACTCATTTCCCTTGGTGAGTACCACCTCCTCTTGAGGGAAAGTGCTGCTGGGATCCGTCTGATAGTATCTAAAATGACCTCCTGTATTTCAGGGAATATCTTTAATGTGGGTGGAAGATACAGGAGTAAGATTAAAAAAGAAAAAGTGATGTTTTTGGATGTGTTAACTATCTGTAACATCACACATAGGTGGTCAACATGTTTCGGCCTTTAGTGCTGCATTGCAAAACTGGGTCTGGGCCTTCATCAGGAGCTTATTCAAGTACAACGGGTGCCTCACTGTTTGATGATCCTTATTCTTAATCTTCTTTTGGACTTGTAAATCATTTACTTACGTGTCTTCAAACCAAATTGTTTTTTTGGGAAAGTGATTCTTGGTTTCTTTGAGCCTTATACTCTGATTTGGCTTGCCTCATAGGTATCAGACGAGGTGGGGAACTCCTTTGGCAACTTGCAATTTTTCAAGCCCCCTGTGTGAACGCCTATGTGGTCCTCGTCCGTCCTCCAGCCAGGAGGAGTTCCCTGTCTCGTCTGATACCTATGAGGTAAGCCAAATAGGAGTATAAGGCTCAAAGAAGCCAAGAATCTCTTCCCGAAAAAAACAATTCAGTTTGAAGACACGTAAGTAAATGACTCATAACAGGACACACTGCTAGCTATACTGAACACTTGGCAGGTATGACATGTCACAATGGATAAGTACCTCACATCACAGAGAGGCATAGGAAACCTCTGCTATCTGAACTGTTGTAAGTCCATGGTGGACCATAATACCACTCATTACATGCTCTCAATATCATAGCATTTACAACTGACATGCATTCCGAATACTTCACAACCATGGCCATGTTCAGATGTGTATCCACTACCACACATATTTGCATATTCTTCCATTGTGATCATGGCTCCTCTGTCAAGCCTCCATCATGTGGTCCATCCCAGATTGGCAATGTGTCCTCATTGAGTAGTCAGAGGGTGATAGACATGCAACACTTAACGTCCACTTTTCCTGACCTATTTATCTTCATAAAAAAAGTTTATTTGTGATAGGGATGCACAATCTGGCAAGTCACACAGCATCTGACGTCACACTCAATCCTTGCACTACACAATTAGCATTGATGAAGGCACTCACCCGTGAAGTTGGGGTCTTCGCATGTGACACATATCAGTAAACTTAGAACACATATTTGATATGCAGCAGAAGCACAGTACATATGTATAGCTATTGGCTATGTAACCCTTCAGGTTGTAGGTAATAAAATGACACAGTTGACATGCCTGAATAATACACATCGGTAAGGCGGCTGAAGTGTACATACATACAAAGAGCCAAAACATGCACTAGTTGGCCAATTTGCAGAACCAGGTCATGAACCTCATCATTACCAAAGTTCACTTTGGTAGCTGACTTTGATGAGTCTCAGTACCTACATAAATCACATACAATACTCAGCAAGGTATAGCAATACCCAGGCCCTCTTAAAATCTGACACCAAAAAATGAGTACGCCACGTACATCTCACATCATGCATATGTGTTCCCTAAGTTAGGTGAGTTCTGTACCTGTCTGTGTTGTTGAGTACGTGATATTGTTCACACATGTTCCATGCATCCCTAAGTTTGAAATAGCATAATTGAACAATAACATGTATGGCATAGGTTGAGATGTGTTATATTTAGGCTAGCATACCCTTGGACACAGTACCATATGAGTGGGCTACCATCTGACATACACTGGGCCTCTCATACTCGAGGCATGTACTATGTGAGTCTCATATGTAAGGAAAGCTCCAGTGACTCTGACCACAAAAACTTCTCCATGAGGCCGTGCAAAGGCAGCATGTGGGCTTTGCTATGCATTCAGAGGTAGGTAGACAGGCAGGCAAGCCAGTGCAAAGCACAGCGTAGCTATAGTGGACATCAAGGAGCCATACCTTCTACTTAGGAAATGAGGTTCAAGACCAGTGATATGTGTTTTGCCACATTCAGAGGTTAGCTAAGCAGTGTATGCCATGGCAGGCCTCATTAATGCTTGTCAACCCAGTGTTGGTATGCCAGGAAGGATCATCGGCACATCACCATGGGGCTTATTTACAAGGCCCTTGCGTGGCCGGTGCATCACTTTTGACAATGTAATAAGTGACATCCCAGCAGTGCAGGGGTTTGTAAATAAGCCCCTTTACATGTAACCTCTGTTCTGTAATGGCCCACCACAAATGTACCTGACAAATGCTTGTTGTGAAATAAACAGCTCTGGAGCTGATTTGCACTACCTGGTCTGTCATCAAATGAGTTGTTTGGATGGGCTATGGGCATGTACTTCATCTCAATGCTTCCCTGGGACTCATTTGTATCACGTACAGGGACACGAATACTTGTGTGGTCCGCTCAGTGTCACAGATAGCACTGGTGCACAGATTGTGCCAGCACCATAGCCATTGCATTTCACGCTTTTGCTTGGGGGCATTGCTATTTTGTGACAAAATTCATGTGAGCCATACTTAATGTTACCACAAATTATCAATGGGTACATGAGACACATAGGATAGCAGACAAATCATGCATACCTACCAACTGCCACACCAACATCTATGCCAACATAGTCCAGGAGGTCAGACTCCCTGCCAACCACATCAGCCTAATGATGTTTTAGCTGATGGGTGTTGCGGTCCACTCCGAACATCCTCTGCATCTGGAGCAGTACACTCTTCCACCGTTGTTTGCGGACCTTCATGGGGTTGCCCTGGACGGCATGTCCCCCACTGGCTACCATGGCAGGCAGGTAAAGTGTGACCAGGCACAGGAAGCTCCCAAACTCCTGCTCAGTCATGGGGCGAGACCAACTCTTCCCCGGCAAGATCCCACCCAAAATATAACACCCAAACACAACTAAACCCCCCAAAAGCCCACTACTACCCCAATAACAAATTTACTCCAAAAGACGAACACCCGACAGCACACAGAACAATACACAACAATATACAACAATTACGCACAAAAAGGACTTGAGGGACCAGACAGGGACAGCAGACATGAAGCACCAGCTTCAATCACACCAAAACCACTCTCTCGCACAACCAAAACACAACCACTCCCAAGCTCAGACAGTAAAACTGTGACGTAAAGTGAAAATGGAAGTAATTTCACAGTTCCTGGTTGCAGCATGGAGGATCTATTGCATTGCTTCCCTTTTCCATTACCTCCCTTCCTGGGCAGATACGGCATGTTTTCAGCTGATTTATTTTTTTGGTTTTTCACCAGTCAATTGAATTGTTTTCACACAAGGCCTGACAAGGCACAATGCATTTTTTTAGACGTGTCGGTCGTGAGGCATCATTTTCAGCTGACGCGGTAGCTGCACAAATCACGCACTCAACGCTCATGCATCTTTTTTTTTATACATAGGGCAAGTATGTGTTGAGTGTGAATAGTGGAGTTAACCTGTTTACAGTCTTTGAATGTGTTTTGACAGTAAACATGTGTGTGAGTTAATGCTGTTCAGGGATCATACTATGCATAGTGCCCAAACACTGTGGTAGCACAAGGACACACCATACCAGAGGTGCCCTGTGCGCTATTTTGGTCTTAGCACCCATTGACATTGTATTAGCTTACCCCAGGGATGTGACAAACTAGCACTGCCATGGGGCAGTGCACCCACATCTACGACAGCGCAGCCTACTGCCAAACAGCATGGTGCCCACAGTGAAGGCATCAGGCTATGGAGAAAATTGGGGGTGTGCAGTGATTGGCTGCACCCTCCTGGAAGGGGGAGTATGGATGGTGCCATTTGATTGTTTGTGCATTAGCCAATCATATCCAAGGGTGATACCCCCACAGGAAAGTAACAGTGTCATTATTTGTGGCCAACATGATTCTCACTCGTGCTGATGGTGCTATGGTAGGTCACCATGCATTCCTTGGCATGACCTCCTACATAATGCTGACAATTAGGCTGCGTAACTCACACCATAAGTAGACTCTAAATAAAGGCTGTGTTGCTTGTGCAAAGCAGTGTGTGTTCACATACAACACTGTTGCACTGGCAAAATATAGTATGTAGCATTTGTATGTGTGATATGAGATCACCTAATGGATTTAAAATGTGGATACAGATATTGATGCAGCATATGTGGGACTATATTCCCATGCACATACCATGTGTAACACTTCACAGTCATCATACTATGAGTGGACTCTACTATCATAGACACATTTGAGGCCGTAGAAATGGCTAGCACCAGGAGAGACACACACACAGTCATTGCACACCATTTATGTTACCATATCATGTTAATTGTGGTTGGCAGTGGAGGACTATTTGCTACAGGTACTTGGCATGCACACTATTTCATTTGTACCAGATGATGTTCATTGGTATTTGTTACACATAGCTACATACATTATCTATGTGGCAATTAGTAGCAGGTCAAACGTGAATGTTTAGATGTTTACTGTGACTATGGAATCAGAATGCATGCTCAGTGATAGTGCTCATACATTTATTTACATATAGATTAACAAAGTTAGATCTGTCATCATTGTGTGATATCATGTACATCACTCATGCTTCTGTGAAGAAATTATTGATGATGTGGTCCCTCTGCCGTGTTGCAGCAACTGATAGTACAGTTTGATGAGGCTCCTCATCTTCCTCCTCCTCATCGTCCGGCAGTTCCTGATCCCATTGTCATCAGCCCATCTCACATTTGTCCTTACACATGTGTTGTGCAATATGCAGCACACCAATATTATTTTGCACACCATGGGTGGCGAGTATAGCAGTCGGCCCCCAGATATGTCAAGGGTCCTGAAGCGGGATTTAAAAACTCCTAGGGCCTTATTTATGAGGCCTTGCAACACTTTTGCGCTGCCTGTGCGTCACATCTATGAGATTTCAGTGCGTTTACATTTCTAGGACGCCAATGCGTCAATATCTTACGCCTGCCTCACAGCAGGCATAAGACTGATGCAGTGCTATATTCATAGCCCTCCACCCTGATTGCTGGAGTTGCGTCACGCTTCTGACACAACTCCAGCAATGAGTCAGTTTTGCACCAACAGATACGTCAGTAATACTGACGTATCGGTCATTCCTTGAGACATGATGCGTCATACAGTAAATATGACGCATCCATCATGTCACAAGGAGGGCGCAGTGAAAACTGTTGCATCACTGTTTTCACGCAGCAATGCAACAGTTTTCATAAATATGCCCCCAAATTTCCACTCAATGATGGACCTGGTGCTGCATGGGGCATGATTGTAGCTCTGCTGGGCTTCCGTTTGTGGGTTTTTCAGAGGATTCATGACCCACAGCAGCAGAGCGTATCTTTGGCCCACTGCAAAGACAGGAGGTGTACAATGAATCATGACAAGGGAGGGCCCAACATTCATGTCCATTGAGTTATGTGTCCTGATTGACTCATGCTCCTTGCTTACTGTAAAAAACGTCCTATGATATTGTATGGCATACACGCAATTAGGGATTGTAAGTGACTGGCACTGTGCTACACATACAGGTGTGCTGTCCTCTGTAATTCACTTACTACTTGTCATACTGGTGAGTGCAAATGTCATGCAGGTGATGATTTGTCACCAGTAAGGAGTGCCAATTTGCCATTGAGTACACACATGTCTCACATTCATCTTTTGTGTATATTCTTGGCTACTATTGCCATTACCGAACTGATACCTGTCTTATTTGACCACATGTCTCTGGAGCAGGTGATGTGGAGTACTTCAGTCGCACATCTTTGGCACTGAAAGTTGGAGTAAATATCATTCAATGTGTACTGCCATGGGAAGGATATTGAGTGGATATCAATGTGGGACATGATAGTGTACACATGGCAGTGCACAGTGTCAACTATGGTGACAGTACACAAGGGTTTTGAGATATGTGTTAATCGTACACTGACTAACTACACTACAGTGCCACACTGCTTGTGAAGAGTGTAGGCTATATTTTACACATGATTCAATGTCCAGAGTTTTGGGGCTGCGCTGGCAGAACCTGTGCAGCATTACTCCAAGACATGCACATTATTCCCAAGATAACTGTGTTGCTGGCTGTCATGGGAGATGTAATTTGTGCATTAGGCACCACCTTGCTGCACAGTCTGGGGCCTTGGAGGAATGATATAGTGGTTTGGGTTACAAAAACAGTGTGCACATAGGTTGTGATGTGTGAATATGATGAGTGATATTATGTATCATGGTAGACATGATCTTGTGATGTTCATATATGCCAATATTTCTCAGTTTCACATGTGGGATTGCCTTGCTTCAACAGGGTGTTTGGATGCATTATTTTACAAGATGTTGCATTTGTGAGGGTCTTTGACACTACTGAGTGCACACACTGACTCATTTAGGAGTTGGTGCCATTGGCAGCAATGGATGTAATATGGCTGCGCTAACCATCATCCAAAGTTAAGGGTTGGAATGTCCCTTTTTGCTAACATACAGCACATCCACGATTTGTCCGCATACGTACCATCACATGGTAATGACTAGTGCCAATGCCCCCCCTTGCACCACGTTGCACATGTATCAGCTTAAAGTCCTCATATGACGTCATGCTTTAAGGGACACATTCTAGCTCCAAAAACGCACAAACAATGCAATTCCCTCCTTCTATGTGACCTCCAGAATGCGGACACATAGTAATTGGACATTACAAAGAGAAATGTTATGTATCCTCATATCACCTTCCCTTGGGAGGCACACTATTTGCATACATCCCCAATGTTTCTGAGCTTAGGAAGTGTGGGAATGTGTGAGATCTTCATCGGTGTTGCATGGGAAAGGCCACCGCAGGGCCCATGGTACACATCCTTAACGTAGAGTGAATGAATGCTGCACTTTGCTGAGGCTTGCGTTACTACATACCTATGAGGCCACACAATGTCATGCAGACAGACTTTGCATTGACACATTCTTATGATTTGGGGAGCTGCTCCACCAGAGCATCATAAATAGTGATAGTCCATGAGCACAGTTCACTTGTGCATGTGGCCCACAGTGGCGTAGGCAGTCTCGACATGTGTGACTTGTACGATTGTGTTGTGCATATGCCATGTAATATCGCGCAGTTATGTAGGCCAACACCAACTACGTATGCACTGTCTCATTCAACCCAAGACTGATATGTCAACGTATTCCTACATAATTGACTGTCATGTGGGCTGTCATGTGCTTGAGAAGTAATTACCATTCAGGAGTCCATTATCATAGGTCCCATTCTGGAAGAGCTCATTGATGGTGGAATGCCGGAAGATGAAGGAGTTGTGAGCACTGCCAGGGTACTTTGCAAGGACATTTATGAAGAGGCACTGATGGTCCACGATTGCCTCCACATTAATTGAAATGGTGTGCTTCTTGTTGCAGTAGAGGTGTGATGTTGCTCCTGGAGGCCCAAGTTGCATATGGGTGCAGTCCATTGCCACATACACAATGGGAGCAAACAGGGATTAAGAAGTCAGACCGCCCCCCCCCCTCAATCAATTGTAAACACTGCCAGATCCGACCTTTGTCGAACAGAGAACCTTATATTTTTGGAACCCACAGGGAGTTTCCACTGAAACTTTCAACTTCCCCCACAGGTCCAGCTTATTGCCCGTGACCTGCTGGTCCTTACTGTTCTATTTAAGAAAAATGTCAATAACCACATCACATACATACAACAAAGTGGTTTCAAAACCATTTATGTGATGGTTTGAAATCATTTTGGGGTAAAAAAATGTAATAGATATCCTAACAAGGTACAAGTATCTCAATCGTAATATACAAAATCATTTATTAAAAAGGCGAAGCCTCGGGTCATTATAAGGAAGCAGGATGAGTTGGTTAAGCTTGCTCTTTCTTTAAAATTGCTCAACGTACACTCCACATTGAAAACAGATAGCGGGACACTGAATATGCAATAGGCATACTGCTATCAAATTTTAGGATCATAAAAGCCTGTGAACAGTGGGAGGTTCCAAGGTTCCTACATAGCTGTTCAATTCTTAAAGTCGACCTGCTTCATGCCCTGCCAACTTGGAAGGCACCCCAACCCTTCTGGCGCACTGCAGCCTGAATGCAGCATGCTTTGTGTTGCATGGCAATCAAATCAATTGAGAATGTGTTTATGCATTTAATGTATATTTAACCAAATCTCTCTGACCATGGGCAGTCATGGACTATGAAGAGGTGTTAAGCGTGCATATTATTCCAGGGTGCAGCTTGCAGGTCTTCAACACTTTATGGGCCAGGGATGTACCATAGGATCATGCATGAGTTAAGAAGGTCCTATGAACTTTTTAATACCATGGAGATACACACGAAACAAGCCTTTGGTAACGTCTCCATAATTCTAAATCCTGACAATGGGTGAACTTGTTAGGGAGCAAGGATATGCAATCTACAAAAGAGGGAAAGGAGGGAGATTGCTGCCCCAACACAAAACCCAAAACCCCTGCCTATGGCAGCTTGGCAGCTGCCATGACGAGATGCTACATAGCTAAGAATGCTATGTGTAACCAAGGATTAAGCTTGGCCTGTACAATACTGAAATCTTTCACCAAAGTGTGCTGGAGAGAAGGACCTGCTAGAGATCAAAGTAGGCCCCAGAACAAACAAAAGATAGCAAATGAAATGAAGATGGGGCAAATTGAATGTTCAGTCCTCTAAGAATGAACATTCAGAAATTGAGGAGATGCTCATCATTTCTTGAGTTGTTGATGTGAAGAGCTGGTGTTGTTCTTATCCTGAGGACTTAGTTAACGTCCAACAACTGAAAATCAAAGAACTCATCAATTTGGAAAACTACATAAACATAATGTTAGCAGAAACAAATCTGCAAGCTCGAACATAATATCTGCCTAATTGCAGGTCTGGACTTATTTACTATGCTAACTTCAGTCTTCCCATATTAGAGCATATATGTTGATGGTGAGTGTAAGGTGCCTGTCAATGCTTTTGTAAGGAGCTGGTTGTCAATTTTAGGTATTCAGCAGTAGATGTTCTTTAAGCATGGGGCATATTCTCAAGCTGCCTTTTGTAGTATGTGTACTAGTACCACAATAGTACTACTCACATACTAAAAAATGCTATTCACAAACCTACATTCTTAGACCTCCACCTCTCCTATATTTCTACGCAGAGGTCGCAGCCCTGATTGCAGAGGTCTCTGCACATGTAAGTCAAACTTTTAGTAGTAAGTGTGGGATGGACTGGGAGTGGCTTACAAATGGGGAATAGTTACTAATAAGTAGAAGGGGAGTAGGGAGAAGTAAGGAGGGGTTTAGTAATGAACAGGCACCCACTTTCAAAAGAATAAGCCTATTGCTACTTAAACACTGTACTTCTAAAACATCTACAGATAAAAAAATCACAAGATGGACATAAATGTACTTATACTCAGACCTGTAGTAAGTCCAGCACCACACCTGGCCAACCACTTGAACTGCAACACCTTTCCATAGAAAATAATGGAGACCGGGACTTAAAATAAAGCCCATATGAAATTTTGTTAAAGTAAACTAACGTTTTTTACTTTTTAAAAATGTATACACATTTTATAATGTTTAAAAAACACACATAATTAAAAATGAATATTATTTTATTCAACATTTTTAATAAGCGTTTTACATGTTAAAAATAAATCTACATTACATTTTATTTTGTTGTGAAAAAACTAAATTAATTAGCGTTGGGCCAGGGGTCCTGCAGGAGATTCCCCTAACAACCCTGTCTAACTTCCTGTAGGAGTTCGCACCCATCTCTTTGGAGGAGTCTGCACACACCCTAAGAGCCTGCAGATCAGGCTCCCACGAGGATCCATGTCCTCTTCATATCCGTGTTTCTATTTGCGCAGCCATCAAACCCTCTTTAAATCAGCATCTAAATATGCCTATTCAGATGGCGATGGTACCCAGCTGTTGGAAACAGGCTAGACTAATTCCTCTTCTAAAAAAGCCTTCAGCTGACAAATCTAATCTTTCCAATATCAGACCGACCTCCTTGCTGCTGGCCTTTGCCAAGATTTTAGAAAAGCTTATTAACTGCCAACTCCCTAGCTTTCTGGAGCACAACAGCCTGCTACATCCTTCTCAATCGGGCTTCCACCCTGGATTTAGCACCAAAACTACCCAGTTGGAGGTCACAGATACCATTAAGCTGGTGGTAGATCAGGGAAAGAAGGTGACCTTGATTCTTGATCTATCCCCAGCTTTTGATACTGTCTGGCACCCCATACTTCTGAAGCGTGTCGGTGAGTTTGGTGTTTATGGCCTGCGTTGGCCTGGTTCCGTTCCATTCTGTCAGGTAGAAGCCAATCAGTATGGATGGCGCAATATGCTTCAGAACCTAAACCCGTAGACTTTGGTGTACCTCAGGGTTTGGCTTTAAGCCCAACCCTATTCAATGTATATATAACCCAGTGGCGACCCTTGTAGAATCTTACGATGTACAAATAGTGTTGTATGCCAATGAAACACAGATTCTTCTCACCTTAGACAAAAACTCTTCCAATACTTTTACAAATTTTAAGGCCTGCATCACAACAGTGTTTCAGTGGAGACCTGTTATACTTATCTGGATTTATTAGGTTACTCCAGGGTACCTCAGTATGAAACTCACCTTATAATTTCCCCCATGGCCCCCTCCAGGGTTATACCAAAACTGTCCAACATATGGGTGGTGATTCTGTGACACTATCCCACAATGGATATCCGTACCCTTGAGGACATGAGCAGATGATTGATGCCTAGACATCTGAATTAACAAATTTTGTCCGAATCCATCCACGTACCCACAATATTTCCAGGCAGCTATCACTCAATGTTGTGTTATCTATGTCCTGCTGATGATCTCAAGTCATGAAGGTTGAAACGCTGTCGAATTGCACAAGCAAAAATTAGTCTTTGAATTATGACATGATTTTATATCTCTTCTCAATTGTACTGATTCATGAACAACTTCAGTTTGAATTCTAGTCCACTACGCTGTAGCAATTTTCTTTATATTTATTTATTTGTAGAGTTTTATATAGCGTGAACTAGAACTTGAAGGCATCAGAGCACTTTACAATGTTTACAAATTTGTAATTGCGGGTTTACATAGTACATATCAGGGTAGACAAAGGATAGGCACAACAAATTATGGTGTTGGGAACAGTGGCTGATACAGTTTTGAGGTAGGCATAACTTATAGCTATATAAATTGTTTTAGCAGCACAGAATAGTAGTATGATTGGTGTGGGCATAAAGGCATCCTGGCATAAGGTAATACATAGGCAAAACCTCTAAGGCATTTCGGAGGCAGAAACAGCTATAATGAGGTATTCATTTAAAGGAGTATAGGATTACACATACCTAAGTAAGCATTTTCTTCACTTGTTTCACTTGCACCATTTATATGTCTTCACAAGGTACAAAGTGTTCACTGTTTCAATTAATACACAACCTTAGAGTTATGGTTGAGGCTGCAATTTGATTTATGTGAATCTGATCTAGTTGTCCTTTTTTGACAATAGTACTGCATTAAAATATGTGTTTGGGACTATTCTTGTTGTCATTCAATGTAATTAGGTTATCTCTTTCAGTTTATCCCCTTATTGATTCCCCTTGAGACATTGTTATATATTACCACATTAAACCAGGTCTCCACTGGGAGTACGGGTGTCTCCTGTAGTTGCTAACACCCGGTGTTTCAGTGGATGTAATTCTAGCAACCTCCAATGCAACACCAGTAAAACTGAAATTCTGCTCTTCGATTTACCTCCTCCCAGTTGGAATAACGACTGCTGGCCAGGTGGTGTGCCGCCTCCACCTGCCCTGCCACAGAAGCATGTAATCTGGGAGTGAAATTCGGCAGATCATCAATTTTTGCCCCCCAGGTGGCTGGTGTTGTAGGGTCCTGCTTCAGACTTCTGAAATTACTAAAGAAGTTCCTCTACCTTATCCATCAGCCTCAGCAGAAAACAGTGGTACAGGCCATGATCACCTCCTGGCTGGACTACGGCAATTCTCTCTAC
This sequence comes from Calotriton arnoldi, assembly GCA_963921515.1. NCBI lineage: Eukaryota > Metazoa > Chordata > Amphibia > Caudata > Salamandridae > Calotriton > Calotriton arnoldi. Next base: position 25,812 of record CAWUFW010022533.1, on the reverse strand, counting down.
TGGGGTCTTCTGGCTTATCTCCTTAAGAGACTACAGTTAGTTCAGAATGCTGCAGCACGGCATCTGCTGAAACTCTCAAGATTTCATATTTAACTATGCTTGAAAGAACTGCATTGGTTGCCTATTTAGGAACAAGTAAGGTTTAAAAGACTAGTACTGATGGACAGAGCTTTCTATCAATCAGGTCCTCAATACCTATATGACAGATTCACTCTGTACCAACCATCTAGAACACACCACTCATCCAGCTCCCTGATGGTGGGGATCCCACAATACTGTAGGAAGAAGTGGGGTGGGAGCTCCTACCCCACCTGACTGCTAGAGACTGGAATGCTCTTCCTCAGCATCTCCATGCCACAAAAGATATACTGGCTTTCAAGTGACTTCTTAAGACATGGCTCTTTGGGCCAGGTTTTCAATAACATTGTCAGTAGGTTTGAACAGTTATCTATCCAGTGCCGGGACACTCAATGAGTAGCTGTTGTGCTTTATAAATCCCTCTGAATGATTGAATTAAAATTAATCCTGTACATACTGTTTCATGATTTTTAATGCATTTTAAATTAAAATAAACATTTTACTGTAGGTGGAATTTTGTAAAGAAATATTGAAATAAATAATTATACATTAATCAAACATATTTAAATTAATACTTTTCAATTATCACTTAAGATAATAGTGCCATAACGTTTTCATTGGTTCATTTAAAATATATATAACATTATTTTACTTTAGTATTTCAGCAAAAAATATTTTCCTACGTTTTTTTAAACTTTAAGAAGCTTTTCTACTTTTCCTTCTACTTTACCATAGGGAGATCTTCACTCCTGTGACGCAGACCTCACCTATGTGTAAATAGTTGCTAGTAGTAACTTTACACTTGTAACTTTGACTTCACCTCCTGGTTTCATGGGGTGGAGTAATGTAAGTTTACACTTTGGAGTAACTTTACTTTCAGAAATGGTGAACAGTCAAAAGCAGTAAAGTTGCTCCAAAGTGTAAGAGTTAATTTACATGTGAGTAGACGTTCTTGTGTAACTTTAACTTTGTGATTATGCACACAGTTTTTTCAATCAATCTTTTTGTCTGCTTTTCCTTCACCACACAGAAGCCATTATATGTTGGCATCAGGCCAGAAGGATTAAGTGAGTTTCACCTCCTCTACAGTGGCTCAAAGGAGCTTCTACAGAGAAAATATTTAAATAAAAGAACCAAACTGATGCATTTTACAGCATAATTTTCATATAAATTGGCTAGAATTGCAGAGCATATCAATTAAATATTCCAATACTGTTCCTTCCTGGGACAGTTGGGTTCAAAATGGTAAATAAAAAAACTATGATATTTTCAGCCCGATTCCCATAAGTGGCTACAAAGGTAAATGTGTTAGCGGAAGTTAAAAATCTGTTTATGCAATGTCACATTGTCTATCGTTTTTCAAAAAATATATCCTCTTCTTTCACTTCATTTTTTCATCCTGAACCTTTGGTGTAGATTCTCAGTCATACATTATGAATGAATTTCTGATTGGGAGGAGTAGGGTGGAAAAATGAAAAATAATATAGGTTGCACCTTAACTGGCCAAAGACAGGAGATCTAGACACATCCTACAGATGTATGTGACAATGCTAATGCTCAAGTACATAAATTCCACCGAATCGGACAGATCACACTAGCTGTACATGTTCAGGCTCCAGACAGCAGTATGGATGACTTCAGTGAAAGCATTAGCAATGTAGATGATGAAATACAACACAACTCATGAAGTAACAGCCATGGCATTAGTTGCCCTCTAATACCAAGCAACTAAGACCATCACTAAGCCACCAGCTTCACAGCTTGGGAGTCATCTTGCTACCCCACATTCAGAAATGGTAATAAATACAATATTAAATACTACAAAACAGACCTAGTTTTATCTCCATTCACAAATGTAGAAACAGAACGTTTAAACTAAATACATTCTTGTTGAAGACTGAAGTACAAATTAGACACATTACACTGCTAATACGGAGAATTAAGCGATTACAGGTATTTTATTCATTATTATTTAAATTAGAAAGAATATTACGTAAAGTAAATGAAGCAAACGGTCATAACTGCAGAGTAGCCCAATAATCAAACTAGAGTAAAGATACCATTAATCATTGAAGAACAACCGTTGTACATAAAACTTTTATTTACAAGGAATTTTCCCTGCTTGAGGAGATGGAGGCAGAAGTTACAGAGAAATCAAATTACAACATTGAAGGTCTTGTTGCTTGGAAAATGAAGTATGTTTAGAGGTATACAAATCAGTGCTAAGGAGTTAATAAATGTGCATATTAATGAAATAAAAAGATACACACCATAAGTCCAGTATTTGAACCATTTATAGTAATATTGAATGTTTGCCCCTTTCTTTTACTTTTCTCTTCTGTGCATGTTATGCTTCCTTGTTTGAAGTGAGGTAAGTAGGACAGCCTTACTATAATGAGTTAAGCAATACATCTATACTATGTTAAACATATTTAAATATATACATAAATATATATACATAAACATATGTATGTATGTATGTATATATATATTCACTGAAAAACCATAGGTTTCAGGGACGTTATAGTTAGAAATTAGCATTTAAAAAACCTTAGAAATTCACTGAAAAAACCATAGGTTTCAGGGACGTTATAGTTAGTTGGACATTTCACTTGTACAAAACCAGAGAAATTCGGCTGTTATAGTTAGTAGAGCTAACTACAACTCGCGCCCCCGCAATGCACTGCTGATGACGTCACATATTACATCACTCACGACATGCTCAGTGACATCACTGATGACATCACTGATGACATCTCAAATGACATCACTGATGACATCACTGATGAAATCATCCAGTGACTGAGTGTTTCTAAAAATTTCAAGAATGTTACATCTATATATGCCAAGGTATATTGAAGAATGATTGGTTGTCTGAGAACCTGTATGGGGTGCCTGAGTGTCTGTGTGGGTGGGGGGTGACTCCTGCATGGATGTGTGAGTGGGTGATTCACTGAGTGTATGCGTTTATGAGTGCGTGTGTTAGGGAGTCTATGGGTGAGAGAGTATACGTATAGCTGTGTTGGTGAGTGAATGGATATGTTAGTGGTATATGTGTAAGTAACTACATATGTGAAAGGCAGTATTTGTGAGTGTTGGAGTATATAAGTGAGAATATGTGACAGTGAGTGATTGTGACAGTGGCTGCATGGATAAGTGTGTGCTTATGTCAGTAATTGTTGAAGACAGTACGTATCTGTATGAATAAGTGACGTGGTGTGTGTATAAATGTATAGGTGATTAAATGGCAGTGTAATTAATTCTTTGGGTGACTGTCTAGGTTTTTGAGTAACTCGTTGGGTGAGTGGCAGTGTGTGAGTGTTTATATGGGTTTATGAGTAAATATATCAGTGGCTGTATTGATGAATGACTGCGTGTATGAGTGACTGTTTGGGTTAGTGGGTGGATGTGTGTATAGACGTATGAATCACTGAGCGGGTATGTACTAACTGCTATTGGTGGGTCTATGGTTTCCATATTGGTAGTCTGTATTTTAGAGTGGGTGTATGAAAGGTTTTATTAATGTGTGAGGAGGTGCATCAGATGATCACGTGGATGATGTCATCAGTGATGTCATTTGAGTTGTCATCAGTGATGTCATCAGTGATGTCACTGAGCATGTCATGAGTGGTGTAATATGTGACATCATCAGCAGTGCATTGCGGGGGCGCGAGTTATAGTTAGCTCTACTAACTATAACAGCTGAATTTCTCTGGTTTTGTACGAGTGAAATGTCCAACTAACTATAACGTCCCTGAAACCTGTGGTTTTTCAGTGAATTTCTAAGGTTTTTAAATACTATATAACGTCCCTGAAACCTATGGTTTTTCAGTGAATTTCTAAGGTTTTTAAATGCTAATTTCTAACTATAACGTCCCTAAAACCTATGGTTTTTCAGTGAATTTCTAAGGTTTTTAAAATGCTAATTTCTAACTATAACATAGCAGTCGCATTTGCAGAGTGGTGGCGAAAGGAGAGCGTGGCCTCCGAACACCTCTTAGCAATCATGCTGTGTGGGATTTACTGAAGGTAACAGAAGGGGTAGTTAGACCCCAAAGTCAACCTTGGGGGCCAACTACCCCTCCTATTACCTCCAGTAAGTCCCACACAGCAGGATTGCTAACTTCTCATACCAGGCCACGCCCCCTTTCTCCACCACTCTGCAAACACGCCCCCTGGTGATTTGTAAGTTGGGGAATTAATTCCCCTTGAATACTGAGGGTCCCTGGGGGCCAACTAGCCCACCAGGTACCTCCAGTAAGCGCCACAGAGCTGGATTGCAGAGAGGTGTTCCGAGGCCACGCCCCTTTTTACACCACTCTGCAAACGCGGCTCCTGGTGCTCTGCCGCACGGAGGAAGACGTCCACTTGTGTTTTGAGGTCCTCAGGACACAAGAGGACCTCATCGCCCCACCAGCAGTGCGCCAAGAGGCGTGTTTGCAGAGTGGTGTAAAAAGAGGCGTGGCCTTGGACAACCTCTCAGCAATCCAGCTGTGTGGCGCTTACTGGAGGTACCTGGTGGGCTAGTTGGCCCCTAGGGACCCTCAGTATTCAAGGAGAATTAATTCCCCCAACTTACAACGCGCCAGGGGCGCGTTGCAGAGTGGTGCAGGGAGGGGGCGGGGCCTCCGGCGAGATGCCGGCTTTTTAAAAATATTTCTTTTTAGAAGAGGGGCTGTATGGCCCCCCTTCTTTTACATTTTTTGGGCCCTGGGAACCCCATCCCCCAGGGCCTGACCCCTTTTTATAACAACAACAAAAAAACGGGAAGGGGGCCGTGTGGCCCCTCTCCCGAGGCCAATTTCGTCCCCGGGAACCCCATCCCCCGGGGCATGGCCAGACTTTTATTTTGTTCATTTTTTAAAATTATTTGGATGGGGGCCGCGTGGCCCCCCTCCTCAGGGCAATTATGGCCCGGGGACCCCATCCCCCGGAACCGGCCTTTCCGTTTTTGAAAAAAATGTATCTTTAATTATTGGGGAGGGGGGCCGCGTGGCTTCCCTCCCGGGCCACTTCTGGCCCCAGGGACCCCATCCCCCGGGGCTGACCCTCACCATTGGGGACCGTGGGGGGAGCCCCAATGCCCCCACGGTTCCGCCGGCTCCCCGCCTCCTGCGGGTGCTGGCATTGCTTTTGCACAAGGGGAGCTGCTGACATGCAGGTCCCCTTGTGCAAAAGCAATCCTGCTTTGGTTTTTGGAAGCGATAGCAGGTTTCCTGCTCTTGCTTCCAAAAACCAAAGCAGAGTTTGCTATGACAGGGCGGTAGCCGTGCTCCCGCCCTATTTAATATTATATGGTGCATTCCTGTCTTTTCACTGCAGTGGCACACAATGTGCTGCTTATAATACCTGCGTTGTAGGACAAATTGTTTTTGTGCAGGTAGGGACACCTTCCTGCACAAAAACAATCCTCTGAGGCATATTTCTCTTCCTATGTGTGCTGAAGAATATAACAAATAGAAAAGAGGAGAAAATTACGAGAAATAATGATATTTCTCCATGTTGTGCCTCACCTGGTGAGGCGTTGCATTTTAATCGTTCCCAGGTCTACCAGTAATGGTACATCTGTGAATGCAGAAAAATCCATGGATAGATGTGTGGGAACACCCACACTCCACCCTTGGAACTGCTTCATAGGGCAGAATAACGCAATGCAGGGATTAGCGCTGCGTTGCATTACTCTAGATTTATCAAGCCACACAAAGCCATGCAAAGTGTCTTTGCGTGGTTTGATAAATCTTACCTAGTAGCTGTGTCATCCTTGCAGTCCATTGCGTAGCACAGGGGCAATGCAACTACTTGGTAAATATGCCTCAAACGTTTGTAAGCAGCCTTAAGTTATTAGACAGAATCGGTTCAGCATGACAATTTCTACACAACATATAAGAATGTGTGCACCAGATACTAACCTATGTACATGTGCTTGTTTTGATTCAGAAGATTGGCTATCTGTAGGGTTTTCACCACAGTATGAAGGCTTCAGGTTGTATGATCTTTTGCACCTTTAGACCTTGGTTATTTTAAGCGAATAGTAGCTCTTTGGAACAGTTTTGCATAGAGTGTACACTGTTCGTAGTAGATACTTTTTAATACTCTGTGGTGTATTTCTCATGAGAGTTTCACTGTCTGCAAACAGTGTGGTACAGTGTAAACTCTATCCATAGAGTAAACATTGTTAACAGTGCCAACTTTTCTATTTATATCCACTTAATTTCTCAATGTAGGTTTAGTGACTGTCAGGGGTTTGATACAAGTAAAGAATGCCCGTAGCAGGGCATTAATTATGAAAAGGTCTTCAGTATCTTGAGGAATTTGTTTTTCCCTGAATAGTTGTATACAGATTGAACACCTTGTGCAGGATAGGTTACCCTTTCATCTTTGGTTCGTAGTCAACATGAACTCAGCTTCTCATGAAGTGTATGGTATAGGGTCAATGTTGCACATAACACAACATTGCTTTACGTTTCTGGGGTTGTATGTATGATAGCAGTAATGATGCTACATATTATTCTGAGCTATTTTGCACTTACTTTCATAGCTCTAGTGCTATGCATGCTTATAGTGCAATGTGTACAAAAGTAGCTTGGATGATGTTATCAGTGATGTCATCAATGGATCTGTTTTTTGGTTATTTTATTACCATGCGTAAAGCCAACTCTCAGCCAAACACAGCATTCGGCCTTACATGGCGGGAGGTTGGTCACAGGGCTTTATGTTTTTTTAAAAGGGAGGGGGGACCAGTGCCCCCCTCCCTGAGCCTTATTAGGCCCTGGGGACCCCATCCCTCAGGGCCATATCTCTTTTAAACAAGAGGAGGCTGCGTGGTCCACCTCCCTGAGCCTTATTAGGACCTGGAACCCCATCCTCCAGGGTCTTTTGTTTTTTAAAGAGAAGGGGGACCACCTGGCCCCCCTCCCCAAGCCATTTTAGGCCCCAGGGAGCCGATCCCCCGGGCCAAAACTTTAAAAAGGGGAGGGGTGCTGCACGGCCTCCCTCCCCGAGTATCTTTAGGCCCTGGAGATCCCATCCACCAGGGCCTTTTTTCATTAAAGGGGAGGCGGCCCACAGGCCTCCCTCCCCAAGCCTTTTTGGACCCTGAGGACCTCCACCCCCAGTGTCCCTAGTACCAGGTGCACACAGTCTTCGATGTTAAGTAGAAATTGACATGCTTAGACAATTCTATCTAATAACTGAAAGCTGCTTACAATACTCAGTATGTAGTACGTAGAACCTTCCCCTGCTGGAATCTTTTTCTGCCGTACCAAAAAACTTGTGTGGAATATAATGAATACAAGTCGTCCACTGTAAACTTGCACACAAAGTTACTCTTCAGAAGAAAGATTTATTACATGTCCAATTCCTTTACAGCCCTATGGTGCATTAGGAGCACATGCATTTTGTAAATACTTACACAGATTAGCTGGACACAGACTGTACAATATTAGGTACAAAAATAATATGGTAGTTACCCACCACTGTGTAAACTATAAAACAAACCAACCTACTCATTAGATGATGGCATTGGTGATGTCATCAATAATTCCATTTGAGATGTCATCAGTGATGTCATAAATGATTCCATAGAACATGTTATCAGTGATGTAATATGTGAGGTCATAAGCAGTGCATGGCGGGGGCACAAGCTATAGTCAGCTCTGCTAACTATAACTGGTGAATTTCTGTGTTTTTTTAATTTTCAAAACGTTAATGTTGTCACTGACATATTCACTTAACTATAATGTTAGTGAATAAAAAAAAAATATATATATATAAATATATATATATATTCACTGAAAAAACCATAGGTTTCAGGGACGTTATAGTTAGTTGGACATTTCACTCGTACAAAACCAGAGAAATTCCGCCGTTATAGTTAGTTCAGCTAACTATAACTCGCGCCCCCGCATTGCACTGCTGATGACATCACATATTACATCATTCATGACATGGTCAGTGACATCACTGAATCACTGATGACATCTCAAATGACATCACTGATGACATCATCCACGTGAAAATCTGATGCACCTCCTCACACCCTAATATAACCTTTGATATATTATATGTATATATGTGTATATATGTGTTTGTATATATATGTATATATATGTGTGTGTATATATATATGTGTGTGTGTGTATATGTGTGTGTGTGTGTATATGTGTGTGTATGTGTGTATATATATGTGTGTGTATATATGTGTGTATATATGTGTATATATGTGTGTGTATGTGTATATATGTGTGTGTATGTGTATATATGTGTGTGTATATATATGTGTATATATGTGTGTGTATATATATGTGCATATATGTGTGTGTATATATGTGTGTGTGTATATATATGTGTATATATGCGTGTGTATATATATGTGTATATATGTGTGTGTATATATATGTGTATATATGCGTGTGTATATATATGTGTATATATGTGTGTGTATATATATGTGTATATATGTGTGTGTATATATATGTGTATATATGTGTGTGTATATATATGTGTATATATGTGTGTGTATATATATGTGTATATATGTGTGTGTATGTGTGTGTATGTGTGTGTATATATGTGTGTGTATGTGTGTGTATATATGTGTGTGTATATATGTGTGTGTGTATATATATATGTGTGTGTGTGTATATATGTGTGTGTATATGTGTGTGTATATATGTGTATATATATATATGTATATATGTGTGTGTGTATATATATATATGTATATGTGTGTGTGTATATATATGTGTATATGTGTGTGTGTATATATATGTGTATATGTGTGTGTATATATATGTATATGTGTGTGTGTGTATATATATGTATATGTGTGTGTGTATATATATGTATATGTGTGTGTGTATATATATGTATCCAAAATTAATCCAAGTAAACGCACTCTCAAAGTCTTGGATGCCAAGCAGGAAGCTCTTTATTGCTCGTTACGCGTTTAGACAATTACTGTCTTGATCACACGAAAATTACGGCAACATGAGTGTGCATAAATGTAAAACAACCATGGTAATAGACAAAGGACTACAAGTTACACTCTACCTGCGTTGTAAACTGTCGGCCATTTTGTAACGTGAAAATAATATAAATACATATAATGCCACTTGTTACTATACATTCAGCAACGCATGAAGGTGACATCAATTGTATAAATACACAAATTACATTCATTTATAAACTCGATTCGAGTCACACCTCATTTTTAAACGAGGCGAAAGCAGGCGTGCTGAATAAACATGAACATGGGAAACAGACTACGAGTTATACTTCTACTCGTGTCTCTTCTATTAACCATACATGATAAAAGTGTAATATTTATTATACCAATTAATTAAGGTTTCATGACAGGTGATCTATATTTCATGAATTTATCCAATGTTCAATCACACTAGTGGCGTGTACCCCATGTACTTGATCTTATAATAACAATTTCTGCCATTATGACTGCGGCTTACCATGTTTTTACCGTACAACAGCCTGGTAGCTCATCATTAGAAAGGGGGGTTATATCTTGAAGTAGTTATACATGCGGTCTAGTGCCCTCAAGACATGTATCATTATACTTAGTAATACCCCTGTAGGTGTACACCTTATTTCTCACACAGTGGTTACCACATTTATCATGGTGGAAATGCAAAGGAATAACATTCTCGTATGAGCTAATCAGACTACGGGAATTCAATACAAACAACAGGTTTCAGGATTACCTTGCCAACTGGCTAGTACATAAAGTCAGAGTCTAAACCATGTTCGTGAAATAAGTGCAGAAAATAAGATTATAAATTATAACTAGTGAATCGATTTTCAAAAAAGTCTCTTATCTGATTCAGTGTTCACCCGAGCCCGGGGAAGAAAAGGGTAGGGAACCCGTGAAGTGACCATGCAAAGTGGTGGGTCCCTTCCTTTCCTCCTGTGAATGAGAAGAACAAGATAAAAACCATAATCAGTACAGTTTCATACAATAAAACAATATTTACACAATAAACAGTATCATCCAATTATTTACACAATGAAACAGTATCATATAGTGACAGTACTTTTGTAAAACCAATTTTTTAGTATAATATCAGTTACCATGGAGGTGTGAGGCCAATTCATCATCTAAATTGTGGCCCCCGGGGAATTTTGTTTCTAATTCCAGTATCCATTTAGATTCTTTCTGTCTGAGGGCCAATTCTCTATTACCTCCTCTCTTTCCTAGATTTATCTGTTCAATTACAAAGAATCTAAGTAACAAATTGTTAGATTGATGATACTTTTGAAAATGTCTAGCAATTGGGTAGTGCATATCTACATTAGTAATGGCTCTCATATGTTCCATGATTCTTTTCTTAGCCATAAATGTAGTAATACCTACATACCTTAGTTAAACTCTTTGACAGAATAACTATATTTACACGCTCTGAAATAGAATCAGAAACAAGAGTCATTACTACCTACAATAGTCAATCCAGAGAGTACAGAAAATCTTGGTAGATAATTGGAACATTCTTCAGACAGATACAATGTTAGGTCGAGGGTTAGGTGAAAGACCATTAATCACCTATAGTAAAGGGAAAAGTTTAAGAGATATCCTTGTGAAAGGTGACATTACAGAAACAAAGAAAAGTAATTTTCATGATCTCAAAGGTTTCTTTCCCTGTGGGCATTGTAGAGCGTGTAAATATAGTTATTCTGTCAAAGAGTTTAACATCCCAGGGCGTACACAAAAGTGGAAAATCAATCAATTTCTTACCTGTAGTAGTAATTTTACAGTGTACATTTTAGAATGCCCGTGTAAACTAAGGTATGTAGGTAGTACTACATTTATGGCTAAGAAAAGAATCATGGAACATCTGAGAGCCATTACTAATGTAGATATGCACTACCCAATTGCTAGACATTTTCAAAAGTATCATCAATCTAACAATTCGTTACTTAGATTCTTTGTAATCGAACAGATAAATCTAGGAAAGAGAGGAGGTAATAGAGATTTGGCCCTCAGACAGAAAGAATCTAAATGGATACAGGAATTAGAAACAAAATTCCCGGGGGCCACAATTTAGATGATGAATTGGCCTCACACCTCCATGGTAACTGATATTATACTAAAAAATTGGTTTTACAAAAGTACTGTCACTATATGATACTGTTTCATTGTGTAAATAATTGGATGATACTGTTTATTGTGTAAATATTGTTTTATTGTATGAAACTGTACTGATTATGGTTTTCATCTTGTTGTTCTCATTCACAGGAGGAAAGGAAGGGACCCACCACTTTGCATGGTCACTTCACGGGTTCCCTACCCTTTTCTTCCCGGGGCTCGGGTGAACACTGAATCAGATAAGAGACTTTTTTGAAAATCGATTCACTAGTTATAATTTATAATCTTATTTTCTGCACTTATTTCACGAACATGGTTTATTTAGACTCTGACTTTATGTACTAGCCAGTTGGCGAGGTAATCCTGAAACCTGTTGTTTGTATTGAATTCCCGTAGTCTGATTAGCTCATAAGAGAATGTTATTCCTTTGCATTTCCACCATGATAAATGTGGTAACCACTGTGTGAGAAATAAGGTGTACACCTACAGGGGTATTACTAAGTATAATGATACATGTCTTGAGGGCACTAGACCGCATGTATAACTACTTCAAGATATAACCCCCTTTCATAATGATGAGCTATCAGGCTGTTGTACGGTAAAAGCATGGTAAGCCGCAGTCATAATGGCAGAAATTGTTATTATAAGATCAAGGACATGGAGGTACACGCCACTAGTCTGCGATTGGAACATTGGATAAATTCATGAAATATAGATAACCTGTCATGAAACCTTAATTAATTGGTATAATAAATATTACACTTTTATCATGTATGGTTAATAGAAGAGACACGAGTAGAAGTATAACTCATAGTCTGTTTCCCATGTTCATGTTTATTCAGCACGCTCGTATCGCCTCGTTTAAAAATGAGGTGTGACTCGGAATCGAGTTTATAAATGAATGTAATTTGTGTATTTATACAATTGATGTCACCTTCATGCGTTGCTGAATGTATAGTAACAAGATACACATTATATGTATTTATATTATTTTCACGTTACAAAATGGCCGACAGTTTACAACGCAGGAAGAGTGTAACTTGTAGTCCTTTGTCTATTACCATGGTTGTTTTACATTTATGCACACTCATGTTGCCGTAATTTTCGTGTGATCAAGACAGTAATTGTCGAAACGCGTAACGAGCAATAAAGAGCTTCCTGCTTGGCATCCAAGACTTTGAGAGTGCGTTTACTTGGATTAATTTTGGATAATAATGCCGGTTTGGGCTTACCGGCAGCACGCACCACACCTAACAATGGGCTCGTTCCCGGAATGACCCTTCTTCGTGGATCTAAGTATATATATGTATATATATGTGTGTGTATATATATGTATATATATGTGTGTGTATATATATGTATATATATATGTGTGTACATATATGTGTATATATATATATATGTGTGTGTACATATATGTGTGTACATATATGTGTATATATATGTGTATATATATGTGTGTATATATGTGTGTGTATATATGTGTATATGTGTGTGTATATGTGTGTGTATATATGTGTGTGTATATGTGTGTGTATATATGTGTGTATATGTGTGTGTATATATATATATGTGTGTGTGTATATATATGTATATATGTGTGTGTATATATATGTGTGTGTGTATTTGTGTGTGTGTATATATATGTATATGTGTGTGTATATATATGTATATATGTGTGTGTGTATATATGTGTGTGTATATATGTGTGTGTATATATGTGTGTGTATGTATATGTGTGTGTATGTATGTGTGTGTATATATATGTATATGTGTGTGTATATATATGTGTGTGTGTATATATATGTATATATGTGTGTGTATATATATGTATATATGTGTGTGTATATATATGTATATATATGTGTACATGGGCTTTTTATCATATCCGCCACCAAATTCCCACTTTTCTTAATATTCACGGGTTAGAGAGGTTTTTAACACATTTTTTAGATATTTATACAAAAAGCACTTAGCACTTTATGGTTCACACTTTGCACTAGCACAGGTCACTTTCAGTCATAAGGTTTACACTTTTCAGAGGTTTTAAATACTGTCCCAATTATAACGAACAAAATTGTTTAAAGTTATAAGTTAAGTTTGGAAAAATAGGATGTATTTAAACCCGGATGTATTTCAATCGACAGTTATGAAATGTAATCTCTATTTTTGCTGCTGCAAACTAGTTTTTACTTACTGTTTTAAGTATTTCAATGATTTTATGGTTTTACATTTTTTTGAGGCAAGGTTTTTAACTTATACAAACATTGGGTATTTATACCGATATTGTTTTAAGTATATATATTTATTTAAAAAACCTATGGCCAAATGTTAGTTAACCATGAAGTCTGTTATCTATTTCTATGTTGAAACCTTATTTTCTGAATGCACTGGTCACTTTAAAAAAAATTAAAAATCGGTTAACAAAAATGGTTTAAAAGGTACCTCCCATCCGTGATGCGCGTTATGTGATCAAGACCCAAGTCGGGTCGAAACGCGTCATGGCTGCCGAGGTTTTTTATTGAGCTGAAATAAAAAAGATCTGCAACGATCCTGTGGTCCGTGCTCCTTTCACTGGGTGAAACCGGCGTTTGAAATGGAGTACAATCAATGAATACAGCTGGTTCTGTCTCCTCCGGCTGAACACGGACCCCCTCCGAGAAGTTTGGTCATAGCTGCCACCAAACGAGTCACAGCTTGGGTTCAAGCGGCGAAAACAATCCGGGAGGATTATTGGCGACAAGACCCCCCAGCAAGCCTAATCACCAACGCGTTACCCCGCAACCACTGGCAGGTAGGCGTACACGGGTCGGTGGACGCGGAGGTGCCTGACCTGCGGGTGGGATTAGGGGGAGGCTGGTGTACATCGCAAAGCTGGGTCAGGAGGTACTGCAGGGATTCGTAAATTGAAGAAGGCACAAGCTGAAAGCAACTTCATTTTGTACGTATCCAAAGAATTTCAATCAGTTGCTCTTAAAGAACCACAATGTCAGCCGACGCGCTTAAAGAAAGGGAAGAGGCGGCGGCTGATATGTTTGATGACAATAAAGCCCCCACACAGGACTCAACCTCCCACAATGCACCACAAGGTATACGAAATCCAAACCTAAGGGGTAAAATCAGGACATTGGAGAAAGCTATGAGAACCGAGCAAAGCAAGTGGTGGGAGGCAAAATCCCTCCAACGCTACTTAGACGTGGGCAGAGTGCCGCGTGGGCTTAGGATATTAATAGCCCCCAGCTACGAAACACCGGATAGAGACATGATGGAGTGGGCGGAAACGAATTTGGAGTCCTCGCGCAGATTACTGGTAATACTGGTAAAGTATGCGGAGAAGGATCGAATAAAACTGCAAAAACAGATTGAGGAGTTGAATGATGAATTAAGTACAATGGGACAAGTGGAGGAACTGGCGAAACTAAAAGAAGAAATGAAGAAAAGATTGAAGAAGGAGGAAGACAAAATCTGCGAAAGAAAAGCGTTCAAGTTCCATCGGGATCGAGCAGATTATGAAAGTGGACGCATTTTCACCTTCGCTAAAAAATATGATGCACTTAAAGTATCCAAATATGGAGGAGATCAGACAGCTAAACAAAATCGTAAGGATGAAAGATCAAGACTGGAAGTTACATCCAACTCCGAACTCAGTTCTGCCTTGGAGAGCGAGTCAGAAGCGGAAAGCCGCAAACAAACAACGAGGCTAATAACAGCACAAATCTCACTGGTAGATGAGGTGGATTTTTTATGCCTCGAACAGATGCAATCTTTGCGTCCAAGAAAGCAGGTGGGCAAACAACAAAGACCAGATCTGCAAAGCGCAGGGAAAGACGGCGGGCAAGACTGAGAAGAGTCAAACAACAAAAAACAACAGAAACGGCAACCGAGGAGAAACTGGAAACATTGAGTCAAATTGCACAATCCAGTAATCAGACAGTTATAAATCTAACCGATGTCGTTCTAAACAAAGCCGAACAACAGCTGCAAACATTAGGGCTATCCTATTGCCCTGAAAGTTCGTTTGATTATGCGGCTACGAGAATGGATGTGTACAGAAGCGTGCGCAAACTGAAATTAAAAAAATACTTCCAGTCACAAAATAAAACGAAAATGGATACAGTCGCCATTGAAGAAGAAATACAACACACGGATAATCTTTCTCAATTCAATCTGAGTACCTCGGACTTAACGCTACTAGGTGTCATGCAGGACCTTGTAGATGAAAATAGAACTGTAAGTCCAAATATTGAGGATACACAAGACATGATAAGTGAAACCAGGACACAAATTAAAGCTACACCATTCAAACCATGTTCTACTTTCAATCCTATTATGTTAAAGGATACAATTGATATTTTCCATGAACAGGTCGTATCAAGTATAAAACACCTTAACCACAAGATTACCAATACCACCAAACGCAAGACAAACAAACGAGAGATACAATATCAGTTGCTCATGGCCAAACTCAAAAACAACAAGGAAATAGTAATTCGCAATGCTGATAAAGGGGGAAATCTAGACCTTTGGAGCAAAAATGAGTATGTCAAGGAAGCCATGAGTCAACTAAGAGACACTGACTGTTACTGTCGCAGTGATCAACTGATACTGAGGAATGTGTATAATGAGTACAAAATTAAGCTGATAGCTTGGAAAAATGCGGGTCTGTTATCATCAGATGAATATAAATTTCTAAAAAATGACAACCCCGTTACACCAATAATGTACTTTATACCTAAAATACACAAAAATCCTCAACAACCACCAGGTAGACCTATCATCTCGGCCCGCAAAAGCCTACTGGAAAATACATCTAAATATGTAGACTTTTATCTGCAGGAACATGTCCAACAATTGGCTTCGTACATCAGGGATACAGGTGATTTTGTATCAAAAATGTTGAATTTTGCTTGGAAGGATGACTTTCTATTAATCTCCCTGGATGTGACGTCACTATATACATCTATAAAACATGCAGACGGACTAAAAGCTTTGCAATATTTCTTAGCACGGAGAGGAACAGACTGTATGAACCATAATGCTATGCTATCTGATATGGTGGAGTTTTGTTTGCGTAATAATATTTTTATGTTTCAAAACGCCCTCTATCAACAACTGAGAGGCGTGGCAATGGGGGCTAGCTTCTCCCCCAGTTATGCCTGCCTCCATATGGGGTGGTGGGAGGAGCTGGTCCTGCTAAAAGATCACATACAGTATGTCAAAAAACAATATAAAGGTGTGGTGGAGGTTTATTGATGACCTCTTTCTGGTTTGGCAAGGAACAATGGTTGAGGCAGAGGAGTTCATTGAAAGACTTAACATTAATCAACTGAACCTCCAATTCACAGCATCTATTAGTAGGGAGAGTATCAACTTCCTAGATGTACAGGTTTTTATTAAAAATGGGAAGCTCGAAACGAGACTCCATCGCAAACCTACAGCCGGAAATGCGGTGCTCCATGCTGGGAGCGCTCATCCTCAGCATTTAATCCAGAGCATCCCCTATGGGGAGATGCTTCGTTTAAAACGAATTTGCAGCTGTGACGAAGATCTTAAGGCAAAAATAACAATTGATGGACAGAATGCAGAACAATGTCATACATTCACCCCAGTACAGAGATCTGGGCCTAAATCCATCGTTTTTTTGCTCACCATGCCATTCCAGTTTGGACACAGCCATATGCAAATCAGTCTTGACCCCTGCGCCCAATGGGAACAGTCCAGCCCGAACTGCCAGGCCAGGTCCTCCCTGGACTGGAAACAAGCATCCTAGGACCGGTTTCGGGCTTTCAGCCCTCATCAGCCAGGATAGCTTGACTCCAGTGGCATGGAGAGCACGGGACCCACGTCTGGGCATACCCGTCCCACTCGGGGTGACAAATGCAAAAATAACAATTGATGGACAGAATGCAGAACAATGTCATACATTCACCCCAGTACAGAGATCTGGGCCTAAATCCATCGTTTTTTTGCTCACCATGCCATTCCAGTTTGGACCCAGCCATATGCAAATCAGTCTTGACCCTGCGCCCAATGGGAACAGTCCAGCCCGAACTGCCAGGCCAGGTCCTCCCTGGACTGGAAACAAGCATCCTAGGACCGGTTTCAGGCTTTCAGCCCTCATCAGCCAGGATAGCTTGACTCCAGTGGCATGGAGAGCACGGGACCCACGTCTGGGCATACCCGTCCCACTCGGGGTGACAAATGCAAAAGTAACAATTGATGGACAGAATGCAGAACAATGTCACTACATTCACCCCAGTACAGAGATCTGGGCCTAAATCCATCGTTTTTTTGCTCACCATGCCATTCCAGTTTGAACCCAGCCATATGCAAATCAGTCTTGACCCTGTGCCCACTGGGAACAGTCCAGACAGAACTGCCAGGCCAGGTCGTCTCTGGACTGGAAACAAGCATCCTAGGACCAGTTTCGGGGTTTCACCCCTCTTCAGCCAGGATAGCTTGATTCCAGTGGCATGGAGAGCATGGGACCCACATCTGGGCATACCCTTCCCACTCGGGGTGACAAATGCAAAAACAACAATAGATAGACAGAATGCAGAACAATGTCATACATTCACCCCAGTACAGAGATCTGGGCCTAAATCCATCGTTTTTTTGCTCACCATGCCATTCCAGTTTGAACCCAGCCATATGCAAATCAGTCTTGACCCTGTGCCCACTGGGAACAGTCCATCCCTAAGTGGGATGGGTATGCCCAGACTTGGGTCCCTTGCTCACTGTGCCACTGGATTCAAGCTAGCCTGGCTGAAGAAGGGTGACATACCCTGAAACCGGTCCCAGGATGCTTGTTTCCGGTCCAGGGAGGACCTGGCCTGGCAGTTCGGTCTGGACTGTTCCCATGGGGCACAGGGTCAAGACTGATTTGCATATAGCTAGGTCCAAACTGGGATGGCGTAGTGGGCAAAAGAACGATGGATTTAACCCAGATCTTTAGACTGGGGGAGAATGTTTGCATTGTCAGCATTCCGTCCATCATTTGTTTGCTGTAACACTTTTCGCCCTAAGTGGGATGGGTATGCCCAGACGTGGGTCCCTTGCTCACTGTGCCACTGGATTCAAGCTAGCCTGGCTGAAGAGGGTGACATACCCTGAGAGCCGGTCCCAGGATGCTTGTTTCCGGTCCAGGGAGGACCTGGCCTGGCAGTTCGGTCTGGACTTTTCCCATGGGGTACAGGGTCAAGACTGATTTGCATATGGCTGGGTCCAAACTGGGGTGGCGTAGTGGGCAAAAGAACGATGGATTTAACCCAGATTGTTTGACTGGGGGAGAATGTTTGCATTGTCAGCATTCCGTCCATCATTTGTTTGCTGTAACACTTTTCGCCCTAAGTGGGATGGGTATGCCCAGACGTGGGTCCCTTGCTCACTGTGCCACTGGATTCAAGCTAGCCTGGCTGAAGAAGGGTGACATACCCTGAAACCGGTCCCAGGATGCTTGTTTCCGGTCAGGGAGGACCTGGCCTGGCAGTTCGGCCTGGACTGTTCCCATGGGGCACAGGGTCAAGACTGATTTGCATATGGCTGGGTCCAAACTGGGGTGGCGTAGTGGGCAAAAGAGACAATGGATTTAACCCAGATCTTTTGACTGGGGAGAATGTTTGCATTGTCAGCATTCCGTCCATCATTTATTTGCTGTAATACTTTTCACCCTAAGTGGGATGGGTATGCCCAGACGTGGGTCCCTTGCTCACTGTGCCACTGGATTCAAGTTAGCTTGGCTGAAGAAGGGTGACATACCCTGAAACCGGTCCCAGGATGCTTGTTTCCGGTCCAGGGAGAACCTGGCCTGGCAGTTCGGTCTGGACTGTTCCCATGGGGCACTGGGTCAAGACTGGGGTGGCGTAGTGGGCAAAAGAACAATGGATTTAACCCAGATCTTTTGACTGGGGGAGAATGTTAGCCTTGTCAGCATTCCGTCCATCATTTGTTTGCTGTAACACTTTTCGCCCTAAGTGGGATGGGTATGCCCAGACGTGTTCCCTTGCTCACCGTGCCACTGGATTCAAGCTAGCCTGGCTGAAGAAGGGTGACATACCCTGAAACTGGTCCCAGGATGCTTGTTTCCGGTCCAGGGAGGACCTGGCCTGGCAGTTCGGTCTGGACTGTTCCCATGGGGCACAGGGTCAAGACTGATTTGCATATGGCTGGGTCCAAACTGGGGTGGTGTGGTGAGCAAAAGAATGATGGATTTAACCCAGATCTTTGTGACTGGGGGTGAATGTTTGCATTGTCCAGCATTCCGTCCATCAATTGTTTCTTTTGCATTTGTCGCCCTAAGTGGGAAGGGTATGCCCAGGCGTGGGTCCCGTGCTCACTACACCACTGGATTCAAGCTAGCCTGGCTGAAGAAGGGTGATGCCCTGAAACCGGTCCCAGGATGCTTGTTTCCGGTCCAGGGAGGACCTGGCTTGGCAGTTCGGGCTGGACTGTTCCCACAAGGAACAGGGTCAAGACTGATTTGCATATGGCTGGGTCCAAACTGGGGTGGTGTGGTGAGCAAAGAATGATGGATTTAACCCAGATCTTTGTGACTGGGGGTGAATGTTTGCATTGTCCAGCATTCCGTCCATCAATTGTTTCTTTTGCATTTGTCGCCCTAAGTGGGAAGGGTATGCCCAGGCGTGAGTCCCGTGCTCACTACACCACTGGATTCAAGCTAGCCTGGCTGAAGAAGGGTGATGCCCTGAAACCGGTCCCAGGATGCTTGTTTCCGGTCCAGGGAGGACCTGGCTTGGCAGTTCGGGCTGGACTGTTCCCACAAGGAACAGGGTCAAGACTGATTTGCATATGGCTGGGTCCAAACTGGGGTGGTGTGGTGAGCAAAAGAATGATGGATTTAACCCAGATCTTTGTGACTGGGGGTGAATGTTTGCATTGTCAGCATTCCGTCCATCAATTGTTTCTTTTGCATTTGTCGCCTAAGTGGGAAGGGTATGCCCAGACGTGGGTCCCGTGCTCACTACACCACTGGATTCAAGCTAGCCTGGCTGAAGAAGGGTGATGCCCTGAAACCGGTCCCAGGATGCTTGTTTCCGATCCAGGGAGGACCTGGCTTGGCAGTTCGGGCTGGACTGTTCCCACAAGGAACAGGGTCAAGACTGATTTGCATATGGCTGGGTCCAGAGCTGGGGTGGTGTGGTGAGCAAGAGAATGATGGATTTAACCCAGATCTTTGTGACTGGGGGTGAATGTTTGCATTGTCCAGCATTCCGTCCATCAATTGTTTCTTTTGCATTTGTCGCCCTAAGTGGGAAGGGTATGCCCAGACGTGGGTCCCGTGCTCACTACACCACTGGATTCAAGCTAGCCTGGCTGAAGAAGGGTGATGCCCTGAAACTGGTCCCAGGATGCTTGTTTCCGGTCCAGGGAGGACCTGGCTTGGCAGTTCGGGCTGGACTGTTCCCACAAGGAACAGGGTCAAGACTGATTTGCATATGGCTGGGTCCAAACTGGGGTGGTGTGGTGAGCAAAAGAATGATGGATTTAGCCCAGATCTTTGTGACTGGGGGTGAATGTTTGCATTGTCAGCATTCCGTCCATCAATTGTTTCTTTTGCACAAGATCTTAAGGCAGCCCAAGCCAGCTGCAAATCTAGATTCATGGAAAGGGGATATACAAAAAAATGTATTGATACAGCAATTGCTAAAAGCAATTTAGTCCCCGAGGAAGCCCTTCTCCTAAAACAAACTAAGATAGATGAATCGAGAGAACAGGATCTAAAAACTTTCAGATTTGTTCTAAGATACAACAAACAAGAGAGAAGTATCAGAAATATCATAAGGAGAAATTGGCCTCTAGTGTTGGGTGACCCGATTATAGGACATCTGCTCCCCAACAGACCGATGATAACATACAGTAGGGCACCGTCTATGAAGGACGCCCTGGTTCAAAATGATCCCAGTGGACCAACCAGGGGTACATGGCTTAGTCAAAGAAAGGGATTTCATAAGTGCAAGGTATGCAAGGCTTGTAAACATGGAGTCAGCACAACCTCATATAAAACACCATTCAGTGCTCAAGAAAGGACCATTGACAAGGCACTGGCCTGCAAATCAGACCATGTGATCTATGTGCTGGAGTGCCCTTGTGGCCTGCGATATGTAGGCAGTACAATTCTGCAAGGACATAAGAGGGTACTCCAGCACATCAGGGTGATCAAAAATAGAGACCAATCCTATCCAGTGGCTCGCCATTTTAGTGAGGTACATAATGGGGTTCCTACTGATTTAAAATATTTCTTGATAGACTCCATCCCCCCTAATAAAAGAGGTGGCAATAGAGAAAAAGCTCTTAGGCAACTGGAAACTCGATACATTTTAAATCTTGACACTAAGGGGCCGATTCTGATCTCGGCCGGTAGTGCTCCGAATCGGATTCGGATTTACCGGATCCGATTCGGAGCCCTGTCTCCCGACCGAATCGTACGCGGGTCCGGCCGAGCGAGTACGATGCAGGCACCCACGAAATCTCCGACCGACTCGAACACGGCTTCAACACGCTCCGACCGACTCGCAAGGACCCGACTACGCACCGCGCTATGGAGAGCGTTTCCCGGCCAGGTAAGTACAATGCGCGCCGCGGTGCAGTCCGACCGACTCGCGCCGTCGGGCTCGAAAAGCTGTCGGAGCCGGACTTTGGGGTCCGCGTTGGACCCCCTGTGCGCGTAGGCGCGCGAGTCGCACACAGGGGGGACCCATGGGTCCCCCCTACCTGTGCATGTACGCCGCGATGCGCATGGACGCGTACACGCTGTAGGGGCGCCCTTGACCGCCTCGCACCCATTGAGTCAATGGGAGCCCGCGTACGCGTCGTACGACAGGCTCCCATTGACTTCAATGGGAGTCCGACCGAATCGAGTCCGATGGCATGCGAGCGCATCGTACTCGTTCGGTCGGACTGCTAGGAGTCCGGTTCGGTCGGAATTCTCTCCGGGTCCGGCTCGGTCGGAGAGAATTCCGGCCCGAATCGGAATCGGCCCCTAAGTATCCGGAAGGTCTCAACGCAACGGAGGAATTACACACATGCCTGTAGGGTGAAAATAATTTACAGAATAGAAACTATGAAATTCATATTAATTGTATATTGTCATCAATTAGAACATCTGTGAACATGGGCTTTTTATCATATCCACCATCAAATTCCCACTTTTCTTAATATTCACGGGTTAGAGAGGTTTTTAACACATTTTTTAGATATTTATACAAAAAGCACTTAGCACTTTATGGTTCACACTTTGCACTAGCACAGGTCACTTTCAGTCATAAGGTTTACACTTTTCAGAGGTTTATTATAAATACTGTCCCAATTATAACGAACAAAATTGTTTAAAGTTATAAGTTAAGTTTGGAAAAATAGGAGGTATTTGAACCCGGATGTATTTCAATCGACAGTTATGAAATGTAATCTCTATTTTTGCTGCTGCAAACTAGTTTTTACTTACTGTTTTAAGTATTTCAATGATTTTATGGTTTTACATTTTTTTGAGGCAAGGTTTTTAACTTATACAAACATTGGGTATTTATACTGATATTGTTTTAAGTATATATATTTATTTAAAAAACCTATGGCCAAATGTTAGTTAACCATGAAGTCTGTTATCTATTTCTATGTTGAAACCTTATTTTCTGAATGCACTGGTCACTTTAAAAAAATTAAAAAAATCGGTTAAAAAAAGGGTTTAAAAGGTACCTCCCATCCGTGATGCGCGTCATGTGATCAAGATCCAAGTCGGGTCGAAACGCGTCATGGCTGCCGAGGTTTTTTATTGAGCTGAAATAAAATAGATCTGCAACGATCCTGTGGTCCGTGCTCCTTTCACTGGGTGAAACCGGCGTTTGAAATGGAGTACAATAAATATATATGTGTATATATGTATATATATGTGTGTGTATATGTGTGTGTATATGTGTATATATGTGTGTGTATATATGTATATGTATATATGTGTGTGTATATATGTATATGTATATATGTGTGTGTATATATGTATATGTATATATGTGTGTGTATATATGTATATGTATATATGTGTGTGTATATATGTATATGTATATATGTGTGTGTATATATGTATATGTATGTGTGTGTATATATGTATATGTATATATGTGTGTGTATATATGTATATGTATATATGTGTGTGTATATATGTATATGTATATATGTGTGTGTATATTATCTACTGGCGGTCGCCAGTAGATAGTTATAGTTAGGACCTATTATCCATAGGAAATCCGCAACATTCTATTTGAAATAACGTTGGCGCCGGTTG
Organism: Calotriton arnoldi; assembly: GCA_963921515.1. Taxonomy (NCBI): domain Eukaryota; kingdom Metazoa; phylum Chordata; class Amphibia; order Caudata; family Salamandridae; genus Calotriton; species Calotriton arnoldi. Next base: position 2,347 of record CAWUFW010022533.1, on the reverse strand, counting down.
ACGAATCTTCGCTCCTACCCTGAAAGTCTCGGGTTGATTCGTCAAGCGGGGGCCGAGAAAAAAGGGGGGTCCCAAAACGCGTTTTCCCCATTCATTTTTCCATAGGAACCTTTAGTCGCAGCTACAGCCCGAACTGCTGAACGGAATTACACCAAATTTGGCAAAGAGGTAGCCCTTGGTTCAGACTGGTGCCTTTTGCTTAAATGGTGTAAATCCGTTCAGTAGTTCCTGAGAAAATCAAAAGTAAAGTCACATATATATCTATGGCCGAGTAGGGTCCGCGTACCCTCAGCGCACCCTGCGCGCACCGTCCCGATCACGAGCTGCATGCTAATTGGCTGTCAGCTGGCTGTTAACACTCCAAACCAGGAAGTGTTGGCAGCCATTTTGTCCCTCGGTAGAACCGAGGCACAAAAACAAGTGCGCAAAACGCACAAAGGGGGCAGGGTAGAAACACCCTGACCCCTAGGCCTGCTCAGGGGTCCCACAAGGACCCCCTGGGCAGAAAAAAGCATTTTTTAAAAAAAAGAAAAATCGGCAGGATGCGCTCAGGGTGCGCGGATCCTGCCGAGAAAAAAAAAAGAAACAAGTGCGCAAAACGCACAAAGGGGGCAGGGTAGAAACACCCTGACCCCTAGGTCTGCTCAGGGGGTCTCACAAGGACCCCCTGGGCAGAAAAAAGCATTTTTTTTTAAAAAAAAATCGGCGGGATGCGCTTAGGGTGCGCGAATCCCGCCGAAAAATAAAATGTTAAATTGCCCCCGGGTGGGCCAAGTCCCGGGGGCATGGTTGGGGGGGTTTAAATTTAATGTGGGGGGCCTCTAAGGCCCCCCAAGCCCCGGGGACCGCCACCCCCCCCGGGGCTTTGAAAAAATAATGGTGCGGGAGGGCTCTTGGCCCTCCCGCAGCCCCGGGGACCGCCACCCCCCGGGGCTTCTTTTTTTAAAATTTTTGACCTGTGTGGGGGCTCCAGCCCCCACACGCCCCGAGACCGCCACCTCCCGGGGCACTAAAGATTTGAATATGGGGTCCGTTACGGACCCCAAAGACCCGGGGACCACCACACTCCCCGGGGCTGTGAAATGGTTGGGAGGGGGCCGCGCAGCCCCCTCCTGGAGCCCTTGATGGCCCTGGGGACCGCCACCCCCAGGGCCGGCTCCTGCAGTGTCCCGGGGTGCCTACCCCCGGGACACTGTAGTTTGCTATGACAGGACGGGAGCCTCGCGGCTCCCGTCCTGTCATAACAAACTGGTTTGCATTTTGAAAGAGAGCAGGAAACCTGCTCTCTCTTTCAAAATGCAAACACTAGCTTTCCACATGGGGAGCAGCATGTTAGCTGCTCCCCATGTGGAAAAGCAATGCCGGCTCATGCAGGAGGCGGGGAGCCGGCTGGGACTGTGGGGGGATTGGGGACCCCCACAGTCCCCAACCAGAGCCAGGCCCCGGGGATGGGGTCCCCGGGGCCTTAAATGGCCTGAGGGAGGGGGCCACGCAGCCCCCTCCAAATTTAAAAATACAAATCGAGGGCATGCCCCGGGGATGGGGTCCCCGGGGCCAATACAGGCCCAGGAAGGGGGGCCACGCGGTCCCCTTCCCGATTTTTTTTTATTTAAAAAAAAAAAATGCTCAGGCCCCGGGGGATGGGGTCCCCGGGGCCAAAAGTGGCCAAGGGAAGGGGGGCCATGCAGCCCCCCTCCCATTAAAATTTTTTTTTTTTTTTTTTTAAACGACCGGCATCGTGCCGGAGGCCTCGCCCCCCTCCCAGCAGTACTCTGCAAACGCGCCCCCTGGCGCGTTTTAAGAAGGGGAAGTAATTCCCCTTGAATACTGGGGGTCCCTGGGGGCCAACTAGCCCACCAGGAACCTCCAGTATGCGCCAGGGGCTGCGTTGCAGAGAAGGTGTACAGAGGCCACGCCCCTTTTACACCTCTCTGCAACGCAGCTCTGTGGCGCTTTTTAGAAGTACATGGTGGGCTAGTTGGACTCCAGGGACCCTCAGCATTCAAGGGGACTTAATCCCCCAACTTAAAACGCGCCACGGGGCGCGTTTGCACAGTGGTGAAGGGAGGGGGCGGGGCTTCAGGTGACATGTGTGCAAACAGGCCCCGTGGCGCGATTTAAGATGGGGAATTAAATCCCCTTCAATCCTGAGGGTCCCTGGGGGCCAACTAGCCCAACAGGAACGTCCAGAAAGCGCCACAGAGCTGCATTGCAGAGAGGTGCAAAAGGGGCGTGGCCTCTGAACACCTCTCTGCAAGGCAGCTCCTGGCGCATACTGGAGGTACAGGGTGGGCTAGTTGGACCCCAGGGATCCTCATGATTCAAGGGGACTTAATCCCCCAACTTA
>CAWUFW010022532.1:0-93401 GCA_963921515.1 Calotriton arnoldi | reverse complement strand
GTCTTGCTGGGGATGATGTTTCAGGGTTTAGGGCAGTGCAGTGGTGTTCAGGCAGTGTAGGGGTCATGCTGGGGGTGGTGTTTCAGGGTTTAGGGCAGTGCAGTGGTGTTCGGGCCGTGTAGGGGGTCCTGCTAGGGTATGTGTTTCAGGGTTTAGGGCAGTGCAGTGGTGTTCGGGCAGTGTAGGGGGTCGTGCAGGGGCTGGTGTTTCAGGGTTTAGGGCAGTGCAGTGGTGTTCGGGCAGTGTAGGGGGTCGTGCTGGGGGTAGTGTTTTAGGCTTTAGGGTAGTGCAGTGGTGCTTGTGTAGTGTAGGGGTTCGTGCTGGGGGTAGTGTTTTAGGGTTTAGGGTAGTGCAGTGGTGTTTGTGTAGTGTAGGGGTCATGTTTTAGGGTAGTGCAGTGGTGTTAAGGTAGTGATAGGGGATCGTGCTGGGGTAGTGTTTTAGGATTTAGGTTAGTGCAGTGGTGTTTGGGTAGTGTAGGGGGTCATGCTGGGGGTAGTGTTTTAGGGTTTAAGGTAGTGCAGTGGTGTTTGTGTAGTGTAGGGGGTCATGCTGGGGTAGTGTTTTAGGGTTTAGGGTAGTGCAGTGGTGCTTGTGTAGTGTAGGGGTCGTGCTGGGGTAGTGTTTTAGGGTTTAGGGTAGTGCAGTGGTGTTTGTGTAGTGTAGGGGGTCATGTTTTAGGTTAGTGCAGTGGTGTTGGGGTAGTGTTTTAGGGTTTAGGGTAGTGCAGTGGTGTTTGTGTAGTGTAGGGGGTCATGCTGGGGGTAGTGTTTTAGGGTTTAGGATAGTGCAGTGGTGCTTGTGTAGTGTAGGGGGTCGTGCTGGGGTGGTGTTTTAGGGTTTAGGGTAGTGCAGTGGTGTTTTTGTAGTGTAGGGGGGTCATGTTTTAAGATGCAACGCTCCAATACCTGACCAGTCTGCACTACATAAAACTGCAAAAAAACTAAAAATAAAAAGTGTTTTGCACACTTTTGTCATTGGGCTATATGTGGGCTACATCTGGGTAATATTTGTGCTACATTTGGGCTCTTTTTCACTGGTGGCCATCTTGGAAGACTTCTTTGTTATGAAGTTTCCTAATTTCCTCATTTACTGCAGTCTCCTCAGTAGGAAATGCTTTCAGTTTTTACTTTGATTCCATCAAGAAGGCATTCAGATGTGTCACACATTTGCCATAAATTCAGAATGTTATTACTCTAGTTGTTCATTAGATCACTGTAGTAAAGCTACTGCTCACCAAGGAGTTAACTGGAAGTCTACTGCTGGTATTGAAAGTGATTGTTTCAGTCTGCATGTCAGAATTTTCTAATGAAATAGAAGAGGATTTGAGATCTCACTTAAAACATGCACTAAATTTTCTTTTGCAGCACTAACCATAATTTCTATGGCAAAATGAACCCCTCATTTTGTTCCTTTTTAAATTAAATGTTTTAAGTGTTACCAGTTTATTCCAATCAAGATGGCTTCAGGTGTGCCATACTTTTGTCATAAGTAAGGCTGTTAGCACTCTAGTTGTTCTTTAGAACACTCTGGGAAGCTGCAGTAGAACACAAAGGCATCAACTGACAGGCTGCTCCTGTTGAAATATAACAGGAAGATATTTGAGATCTCACTTAAAACATGTCCTAATTTTTCTTTCTACAGCACTAACCATAATTTCTATGGCAAAATGAACCCCCACATTTTGTTCCTTTTTAAATTAAATGTGTTAAGTGTTACCAGTTTATTCCAATCAAGATGGCTTCAGGTGTGCCATACTTTTGTCATAAGTAAGACTGTTAGCGCTCTAGTTGTTCTTTAGAACACTCTGGGAAGCTGCAGTAGAACACAAAGGCATCAACTGACAGGCTGCTCCTGTTGAAATATAACAGGAAGATATTTGAGATCACACTTGAAACATGTCCTAATTTTCTTTCTACAGCACTAACCATAATTTCTATGACAAAATGAACCCCATCATTTTGTTCCTTTTTAAATTAAATGTTTTAAGTGTTACCAGTTTATTCCAATCAAGATGGCTTCAGGTGTGCCATACTTTTGTCATAAGTAAGACTGTTAGCGCTCTAGTTGTTCTTTAGAACACTCTGGGAAGCTGCAGTAGAACACAAAGGCATCAACTGACAGGCTGCTCCTGTTGAAATATAACAGGAAGATATTTGAGATCACACTTGAAACATGACAGAGCACTAACCATAATTTCTATGACAAGATGAACCCCATCATTTTGTTCCTTTTTAAATTAAATGTTTTAAGTGTTACCAGTTTATTCCAATCAAGATGGCTTCAGGTGTGCCATACTTTTGTCATAAGTAAGGCTGTTAGCACTCTAGTTGTTCTTTAGAACACTCTGGGAAGCTGCCAGTAGAACACAAAGGAATCAACTGACAGTCTCTGCCCTTGTTGGATGTACATGTTTTACTGAGAATGTCAGACTTCATTCTCACATGACTGAGAAAGATAATGTGAATTTACAGAAAATATGCTCTCATTTTAGCTTCTGGAGCACCTTCCAAAACTGTATGGGACAAGCATGTGAAAATAGTTCTCTCAAACATGATTCATGATATCCCAGCAGAAGGTTTTTCACAGGGTAAAATCACCTTAGAACACACCACAATTCCTGAAATTAGTATGGTACCATCAACAAATGAATTCTAATGTAACTAAAGTCTGTTATCACCCTTTATAGTTCTCCTTTTGGTAACCCTCAAAATCTTCGATTCACTACAATGCATTTATATTGGTCCCAAGATGGCTGCCAGCAATTCCAGGATGAAGGGCTGACAGCCAATCAGATCTCACGATGACATGTGTGGTTAGGCTCCGCCCAGATATATATGTGTTTTTACTTTTGATTTTCTCAGCAACTACTGAACGGATTTACACCATTTAACAAAAAGGGTTCTTTTTGAACCAAGAACTACCTCTTTGCCAAATTTGGTGTAATTCCGTTCAGCAGTTCGGGCTGTAGCCTTGCATAAAGTTTCCTATGGGAAATTGATTTTTGACTCTTATTTTTTAATTTCTCCGCAACTACTGAACGGATTTACACCATTTAACAAAAGGGTTCTTTCTGAACCAAGAACTACCTCTTTGCCAAATTTGGTGTAATTCCGTTCAGCAGTTCGAGCTGTAGCCGTGTCTAAAGTTTCCTATGGGAAAATGAATGGGAAAAACATGTTTTGGGGCCCCCTTTTTCTCGGCCCCGCTTGACGAATCACCCTGAGACTTTCAGGGTAGGAGCGGACCGGAGCGGGCCATAAAGTTTGAAAATTTCGCGAAGATTCGTCAACCGACACAAGAGTTATTTCAAATAGAATGTCGCGGATTTCCTATGGAAAATAGGTCCTAACTATAACTATCTACTGGCGACCGCCAGTAGATAATATATATATGTATATATATATATATATATATATTCACTGAAAAAACCATAGGTTTCAGGGGCGTTATAGTTTGTTGGACATTTCACTCGTACAAAACCATACAAATTCCCCCGTTATAGTTAGTTCAGCTAACTATAACTCATGTACTCCATAATGCACTGCTGATGACATCACATATTACATCACTCATGACATGGTCAGTGACATCACTCATGACATCACTGATGACATCTCAAATGACATCACTGATGACATCACTGATGACATCATCCTTGTGATAGAGTGGCAGACCTCCTCTCATCCTAATATAACCTTTGATACACACACTCAAAAATACAAACTAACATTTTCAAAACAATGGACATACCAATACCAGTTACAACACACCTATTCATTAATTCCAAGATCTACACACACATCCACTCATTCACCAACAGTCCCTATACAGTCACTCATACATGTACTCACTCATCATATGTACTCATACACCTATACATCCTGTTACACACTGCCACTCATCCATAGAGTTACTCACACACATAGTCACACATGCAAATAAAGTATCAAACATCCATTTACTTGCATATACAGTTATACACACACTACCACACTTACTTCTACAGAAACTTACACATACTTACTCTCTTAAACAATCACTTATAGAAACACCTACTTATTTGTACAGGAACTCTTCCAATCTCTCACTCTCACATATACTCACTTATATACACCAATACTCACATATACTAGTTTAAAACATATGTAGTTACTCATAAAGACACTATTGAGACAGTCATTCACTCACTAACACACCCATACACATACTCATCCACCTATACAGTCCTGCACACATGCTGTCTTCAACACATACAAACAGTGAGTCACTCATTCATGCATCTATGCACTAAGTAATACCCCCCACCGAACCATACAGACACTCAGACACTCATACTGATACTCAAAAAACCAACTAATAACCCATATAGACACTCATGTAGCTACTCACCAACCCATGCAGCCACTTATACACAAAGTGAGAGACTGATACAGATATTTTCATATTTAAACATTACTCACTAACCCATGTATTCACTAAGATACACTTAGCCAGTTATACAATCAATTTTACAAAAAAATCATCCATTTAGACACTTATATACCCATTTATTCTTCCATCGACCTTGAGATATACATATATAAAACATATTTAATTTTCAGAAAAACACACATTCACTGGATGATGTCATCAGTGATGTCATCAGTGATGTCATGAGTGATGTCACTGACCATGTCATGAGTGATGTAATATGTGACGTCATCAGCAGTGCATTGTGGTGAGCACATGAGTTATAGTTAGCTGAACTAACTATAACGGGGAATTTCTATGGTTTTGTACGAGTGAAATGTCCAACTAACTATAACGCCCCTGAAACCTATGGTTTTTTCAGTGAATTTCTAAGGTTTTTAAGTGCTAATTTCTAACTATAACGTGCCTGAAACCTATGGTTTTTTCAGTGAATTTCTAAGGTTTTTTAAATGCTAATTTCTAACTATAATGTGCCTGAAACCTATGGTTTTTTCCAGTGAATATATATATATTTATTATACTATGTATACATGTGAAAATGTCTCGGTCCCCTGTTTGCCTCGGTGGCACGGAAAAAATGGGTGGAACTGACGTCAGCACGCCGATGAGGTCCTCTTATGGCTCCGATGACATCATACGGTGTCGCGAGCGGAGCCGTGCTGCGGTTGACGTGGGAGAGCTAGGAAAGAATTTCCGTGGAATGCTGGTGCAGGGGATATTCACCTAAGTGTTCAGGCTAGTCCTTTGGGAGCAACTGTTTATGTTGCCACTCCAGAAACCGACACCAGTGATCCGAGGGCAGAGGCCCTGCAGATGGCACACGAGGTGGGGTGCCCAGTCGTGTGCACCGGCGGGGCAGCGAAGTGACAAGCACCACAACCCACAAGAAAGGTAACGAGGGCACTGAATAACACAGGATCTTCTCTTTGTATCTGGCAGGAACAACGAAGTTGTTAAAATGCCCTAGTACCAAAATGTAGAATTAGTGCTACAACAGTCTTCAAGAGGACCTGCGATGCCGCTTCTGCCTCCCGTACCCTGGAGGCGGCACATGGGTCACGCGGTACGGTCATACTGCGGTGGGGCCGCACACTCTTTGACCTCTCATGGCACTGCTCCACACTTCAGGGAGGACGCTTTCCATTAGCTACATTTTCTGATGACATGTCGCACCGGCCCCGTCCAACAACAGAACTCCTTTAGATCCACACAGACTCTTCCACTCTCTCACCGGAAGTGAAACCAGGCCACGCGGACACTTTCACAATACAACAGCCGGGAATGCACTTTTCGGTAAAAAAAACACATTCCTTAATCCTAATTAATCAAATAAACGTCTCACTGAAGAACAGGGGCCAGCTTCGATCGGTAAACAGCCGTTACAACGACTTTTTTACTTTGCGATACCATTACAACGCGATGCATTACCACGCATGCGTTGTACATCACAAAGTCATTACTACGCATTTTTTAGAACGCATGGTCATTTACCACGCATGCCTTTACAATTAATTTTGTTGTAAAGGTATGTCTGGTAAATGACCATGCGTTCTAAAAACATGTAGACGATCCATGTCGTTGTAAGGAAACAGAGGCTGTTCTGTTTCCTCACAGCGACGTGCACGGCCCCTCAGAGATGACGTGAAGCAGGAACCACGAGGAGAGAGGAACCATGAGGAGTGAGAGGTAAGGGATTGGGCATGGGGTGGGTGTTTTTTTCTAGGGTTTAGGGTAGTGCAGTGGTGTTTGGGTGGTGTAGGGGGTCGTGCTGGGGGTAGTGTTTTAGGGTTTAGGGTAGTGCAGTAGTGTAGGGGTCGTGCTGGTGGTAGTGTTTTAGGGTTTAGGGTAGTGCATTGGTGTATGGGTAGTGTAGGGGTCGTGCTGGGGTAGTGTTTTAGGGTTTAGGGTAGTGCAGTGGTGTTTGAGTAGTGTAGGGGGTCATGCTGGTGGTAGTGTTTTAGGGTTTAGGGTAGTGCAGTGGTGTTTGTGTAGTGTAGGGGGTCATGCTGGGGGTAGTGTTTTATGGTTTAGGGTAGTGCAGTGGTGTTTGGGTAGTGTAGGGGTTGTGCTGGGGGTAGATTTAGGGTAGTGCAGTGGTGTTTGGGTAGTGTAGGGAGTCATGCTGGGGGTAGTGTTTTAGGGTTTAGGGTAGTGCAGTGGTGTTTGTGTAGTGTAGGGGGTTGTGCTGGGGGTAGTGTTTTAGGGTTTATGTTAGTGCAGTGGTGTTTGGGTAGTGTAGGGGGCAGTGCTGGGGTAGTGTTTTAGGGTTTAGGGCATTGCAGTGGTGTTTGTGTAGTGAAGGGGGTCATGCTGTGGGTAGTGTTTTAGGGTTTAGGGTAGTGCAGTCGTGTTTGTGTAGTGTAGGGGTCGTGTTTTAGGGTATAGGGTAGTGCAGTGGTGTTTGTGTAGTGTGGGTGGTCATGCTGGGGGTATATTTAGGGTTTAGTGTAGTGCAGTGGTGTTTGGGTAGTGTAGGGAGTCGTACTGGTGGTAGTGTTTTAGGGTTTAGGGTAGTGCAGTTATGTTTGGGTGGTGTAGGGTGTCGTGCTGGGGGTAGTGTTTTAGCACTTATTTTTCTTTCTACAGCACTAACCAAAATTTCTATGGCAAAATGAACCCCCTCATAAATTAAATGTTTTAAGTGTTACCAGTTTATTCCAATCAAGATGGCTTCAGGTGTGCCATACTTTTGTCATAAGTAAGACTGTTAGCGCTCTAGTTGTTCTTTAGAACACTCTGGGAAGCTGCAGTAGAACACAAAGGCATCAACTGACAGGCTGCTCCTGTTGAAATATAACAGGAAGATATTTGAGATCTCATTTAAAACATAACCTAATTTTTCTTTCTACAGCACTAACCATAATTTCTATGACAAAATGAACCCCCTCATTTTGTTCCTTTTTAAATTAAATGTTTTAAGAGTTACCAGTTTATTCCAATCAAGATGGCTTCAGGTGTGCCATAATTTTGTCATAAGTAAGGCTGTTAGCACTCTAGTTGTTCTTTAGAACACTCTGGGAAGCTGCAGTAGAACACAAAGGCATCAACTGACAGGCTGCTCCTGTTGAAATATAACAGGAAGTTATTTGAGATCTCACTTAAAACATGTCCTAATTTTTCTTTCTACAGCACTAACCATAATTTCTATGGCAAAATGAACCCCCTCATTTTGTTCCTTTTTAAATTAAATGTTTTAAGTGTTACCATTTTATTCCAATCAAGATGGCTTCAGGTGTGCCTTAATTTTGTCATAAGTAAGACTGTTAGCGCTCTAGTTGTTCTTTAGAAAACTCTGGGAAGCTGCAGTAGAACACAAAGGCATCAACTGACAGTCTCTGACCTTGTTGGATGTACATGTTTTACTGAGAATGTCAGACTTCATTCTCACATGACTGAGAAAGATAATGTGAATTTACAGAAAATATGCTCTCATTTTAGCTTCTGGAGCACCTTCCAAAACTGTATGGGACAAGCATGTGAAAATAGTTCTCTCAAACATGATTCATGATATCCCAGCAGAAGGTTTTTCACAGGGTAAAATCACCTTAGAACACACCACAATTCCTGAAATTAGTAAGGTACCATCAACAAATGAATTCTAATGTAACTAAAGTCTGTTATCACCCTTTATAGTTCTCCTTTTGGTAACCCTCAAAATCTTCGATTCACTACAATGCATTTCAATGGGGTACTATCATTTATATTGGTCCCAAGATGGCTGCCAGCAATTCCAGGATGAAGTGCTGACAGCCAATCAGATCTCACGATGACATGTGTGGTTAGGCTCCGCCCAGATATATATGTGTTTTCTTTTTCAAATTTCTCAGGAACTACTGAACGGATTTACACCATTTAAGCAAAAGGCACGACCCTGAACCAAGGGCTACCTTTTTGGCAAATTTGGTGTAATTCCGTTCAGCAGTTCGGGTTGTAGCTCGACTAAAGGTTCCTATGGAAAATTGCATGGGAAAACACATTTTGGGATCGCCCTCTTTTTCTCGGCCTCCGCTTGCCGAATCACCCCGAGACTTTCAGGATAGGAGCGGACCGGAGCGCCCCAACAAGTTGGAAAATTTCGCGAAGATTCGTCAACCGGCGCCAAAGTTATTTCAAATAGAATGGTGCGGATTTCCTATGGAAAATAGGTCCTAACTATAACTATCTACTGGCGACCGCTCAGTAGATATACTATATATATATATATATATATATATATATATATATATATATATATATATATATATATATTACCTACTGGCAGGTAGTTATAGTTAGGAACTTGTTTCTATTCAAAAGCGTTTTTCTTTTGCCAATATCTTTGGCACCGATTGACGAATCTTGCGACATTTCAAAACTAATGGTTCGCTCAGGTCAGCTCCTGTCTTGAAAGTTTCAGGATGATTCGTCAAGTGGGGGCCGAGAAAAAGAGGTCTCAAAACACGTTTTCCCCATGTTAATTTCCATAGGAACTTTAGACAAAGCTACAGCCTGAACTGCTGAACAGAATTACACCAAATTTGGCAAAAAGGTAGGTCTTGGTTCAGAAAGCATGCTTTTTTTTAAATGGTGTAAATCCATTCAGTAGTTGCTGAGAAATTCAAAAAATAAAAATATCGATATCCGAGCACCGAGGAGGATTTGCGAACCCTCCCGAGCACGAGCTTCATTCTGATTGGCTGCTAACACTCCAATCCAGAATGTGTTGGCAGCCATCTTGTGACTCGGTAAAACCGAGTCACAAGAAATCAGTTTAAAAAAGGATAAAAAACAAGAAAAGGGGGCAGGGTAGAAACACCCTGACCCCCTAGGCCTGCTCAGGGGTCCCACAAGGACCCCCCAGGGCTAAAAAAAGCATTTTTTAAATATTTTAAGCCGAATTAGCGCTGGGTGCGCGAATCCGTTCGGAAAAAAAAAACTAAGCGCGGGCTGCCGCGCTTCGTTTTAATAAGCCCCCGGGTGGGCCAGGTCCCGGGGGCAATGTTTTATTAGGGTGCGGGGGCCCACGGGAGGCCCCGCAGCCCCAGGGACTGCCACCGCCCCGGGGCATGATTAATAGTATGCGGGGGCACGCAGCCCCCCACAGCCCGGGGACCGCCACCTCCCTGGGGCGTTTTATATATATATATACACATATATATATATATATGTATATATATATATGTATATATATTATCTACTGGCGGTCGCCAGTAGATAGTTATAGTTAGGACCTATTATCCATAGGAAATCTGCGACATTCTATTTGAAATAACGTTGGCGCCGGTTGACGAATCTTCGCAAAAGTTTCCAACTTGTTGGGGCGCTCCGCTCCGCTCCTACCCTGAAAGTCTCGGGTTGATTCGTCAAGAGGGACCGAGAAAAAGGGGGTCCCAAAACGCGTTTTCCCCATTCATTTTCCATAGGAACCTTTAGTCGCAGCTACAGCCCGAACTGCTGAACGGAATTACACCAAATTTGGCAAAGAGGTAGCCCTTGGTTCAGACTGGTGCCTTTGGCTTAAATGGTGTAAATCCGTTCAGTAGTTCCTGAGAAATTCACAAGTAAGGTCACATATATATCTATGGCGAGTAGGGTCCGCGTACCCTCCCGATCACGAGCTGCATGCTAATTGGCTGTCAGCTGGCTGTCAACATTCCGATTCAGGAAGTGTTGGCAGCCATTTTGTCCCTCGGTAGAACCGAGGGACAGAAACAAGTGCGCAAAGAGCACAAAGGGGGCAGGGTAGAAACACCCTAACCCCCTAGGCCTGCTCAGGGGTCCCACAAGGACCCCCTGGGCAAAAAAGCATTTTTATTTTTATTTTTTAAATCGGCAGGATGCGCTCAGGGTGTGCGGATCCTGCCGAAAAACAAAATCAAGCGCGGTCTCCGCGCTTCGATGTTAATTTGCCCCCGGGTGAGCCAAGTCCCGGGGGCATGGTGGGGGGTTAAATTTATGTATGGGGGGCCTCTAAGGGCCTCCAAGCCCGGGGACTGCCACCCCCGGGGCTTTAACACAAAATGGTGCGGGAGGGCTCTTTGCCCTCCCGCTGCCCCGGGACCGCCACCTCCCGGGGCTTCTGTTTTAAATTATTTTAACCTGTGTGGGGGCTCCAGCCCCCACACGCCCGAGACCGCCACCTCCCGGGGCACTAAAAAATTAAAAATGGGGGTCCGTTTTGGACCCCCGAAGCCCGGGGACCACCACCTCCCGGGGCTTTGAAAATGTGGGGGAGGGGGCAGCGCGGCCCCCTCCTGGAGCCCTTGATGGCCCTGGGGACCGCCACCCCCAGGGCCGGCTCCTGCAGTGTCCCGGGGTGCCTACCCCGGGACACTGCTGTTCTGAATGACAGGACGGGAGCCTCGCGGCTCCCGTCCTGTCATTGCAAACTTGCTTTGGATATTGGAAGAGAGCAGGAAACCTGCTCTCGCCTAATATCAAAGCTGATTGCTTTCCACATGGGGAGCAGCATGTTAGCTGCTCCCCATGTGGAAAAGCAATGCCGGCTCAGCGCAGGAGGCGGGGAGCCGGCGGGACTGTGGGGGTTTGGGGACCCCCACAGTCCCTAACGAGAGGCCAGGCCCCAGGGGATGGGGTCCCTGGGGCCATAAGTGGCCAGGGAGTGGGGCCACACAGCCCCCCTCCCCAAATTAAAAAAAAATAAAGAAATTTAAAAAAAGTGCAAGGCCGGCCCCGGGGGATGGGGTCCCCGGGGCCTTAAATGAGCCTGAGGAGGGGGCCACGCAGCCCCCTCCAAATAAAAAAATCGAGGCCATGCCCCGGGGATGGGGTCCCCGGGCCAATACAGGCCCAGGGAAGGGGGGCCACGCGGCCCCCTTCCCGTTTTTTATTTTTAATTTAAATAAAAAATAAAATGCTCAGGCCCCGGGGGATGGGGTCCCCGGGGCCAAAGTGGGCAAGGGAAGGGGGCCATGCAGACCCCCTCCCATTAAAAAAAAATTGGAAAAAAAAAACGACCGGCATCGTGCCGGAGGCCCGCCCCCTCCCTGCAGTACCCTGCAAACGCGCCCCCTGGCGCGTTTGCAGAGAGGAACGAATTCCCCTTGAATACTGGGGGTCCCTGGGGCCAACTAGCCCACCAGGAACCTCCAGTATGCGCCAGAGGCTGCGTTGCAGAGACGTGTACAGAGGCCACGCCCCTTTTACACCTCTCTGCAACGCAGCTCTGTGGCGCTTTTGGAGGTATATGGTGGGCTAGTTGGACTCCAGGGACCCTCAGGATTCAAGGGGACTTAATCCCCCAACCTAAAACGAACCACGGGGCGCGTTTGCACAGTGGTGAAGGGAGGGGGCGGGGCTTCAGGTGACATGTGTGCAAACAGGCCCCGTGGCGCGTTTTAAGATGGGGAATAAATTCCTTTTCAATCCTGAGGGTCCCTAGGGGCCAACTAGCCCACCAGGTACCTCCAGTAAGCGCCACGGAGCTGCGTTGCAGAGTGTTGTAAAAGGGCGTGGCTTCTGAACACCTCTCTGCAACGCAGCCCCTGGCGCATACTGGAGGTACCTGGTGGGCTAGTTGGCCCCTAGGGACCCTCGGGATTGAGGAGGAATTAATTGTCCAACTTAAACGTGCCACAGGGCGTGTTTGCAGACATGTCACCTTAGGCCCCACCCCTTCCTTCACCATTGTGCAAATATTCCTCTAAAATCAGCCGAACTACGAATTCTGATTTACTCACCTGTTATCAGGAGAGACCTCAGTGCTGCATCTTTGAGCCCAGTACTGATCCTGAAAAGTAATTCTAACCGTACTTACCAGTAACTTGAATTTCCTTCCATAGGATATCATTGCCTGCTTTTTGCTGAAAAAGTTTCTAAGTGTCGATTTTTGAAACATACAAATATTCCTCTAAAATCAGCCGAAATACGAATTTCGATTTACTCACCTGTTATCAGGAGAGACCTCATTGCTGCATCTTTCAGCCCAGTACTGGTCCTGAAAAGTAATTTTAACCGTACTTACCAGTAACTTGAATTTCCTTCCATAGGCTAACATTGACTGGTTTCACTTGGAAATTCTTCTAAGTGTGGAGTTTTGGAACTTTATAATATTCCTCTAAAATCAGCCTAAATACGAATTCCGATTTACTCACCTGTTATCAGGAGAGACCTCAGTGCTGCATCTTTCAGCCCAGTACTGATCCTGAAAAGTAATTTTAACCGTACTTACCAGTAACTTGAATTTCCTTCCATAGGATATCATTGCCTGCTTTTTGCTGAAAAAGTTTCTAAGTGTCGATTTTTGAAACATACAAATATTCCTCTAAAATCAGACAAAATACGAATTCCGATTTACTCACCTGTTATCAGGAGAGACCTCAGTGCTGCATCTTTGAGCCCAGTACAGATCCTGAAAAGTAATTCTAACCGTACTTAACAGTAACTTGAATTTCCTTCCATAGGCTAACATTGACTGGTTTCACTTGGAAATTCTTCTAAGTGTGGAGTTTTGGAACTTTATAATATTCCTGTAAAATCAGCCGAACTACGAATTCCGATTTACTCACCAGTTATCAGGAGAGAACCCAGTGCTGCATCTTTTAGCCCAGCACTGACCCTGAAAAGTAATTCTAACCGTACTTACCAGTAACTTGTATTTCCTTCCATAGGAATCCATTGTCTGGTTTTCAGCAGAAAAGTTTCAAAGTGTCGATTTTCACAAACTACAAATATTCCTTAAAAATCGCCTGTATGACTTAAACGCATTCTTTCAACTGTTTACAGGAGATGCACCAATGCTGGATCCAGGATCCACCACTGAGTAAGAAAAAGTAACGATAACACTACTTACCTGCTAAGTGAATTTCCTCCCATAGGATAACATTGGTGATTCTATGTGAAGAAGTTTCTGTGTCAACTTTTAAAATACAATAATATTCCTTGAAAATCACTACTGTAACCAAAACGCTTTTACTGAACTGTTTACAGGAGATGTCCCAGGACTGAATCTAGGATCCAGTCCTGTGGTTAGAAAAGTAATCCATAAAGTAACTAATTGCATTTAACTAGAAATTCACATTGAGCTCAATGTTGCATTGTGTTTGAAATTGTGTTGCCCATTGCAACAACTGTAACTACTGTACTTAAAAGTCTATTGCCTATTTGCAAAGTATTTAAACTAAAGTAATTCATTCTGAGAAAGTATATTTTGTAATGTAATGTATAATGTAATTACAATGCAATTTAAAAATAAAATATCTAAAAATAAAAAGTTTAAAAAAATGTAGTAAATCAGTATCAAAAAAATAAATATAACAATACATTTAAAAATTGTCATTTACAAAACCTTTGAAATTCACTGTAAAAAAACCATGGGTTTCAGACATGTTATAGTTAGAAATTAGCATTTAAAAAACCTTTGAAATTCACTGAAAAAACCATAGGTCTCAGGCACGTTATAGTTAGAAATTAGCATTTAAAAAACCTTACAAATTCACTGAAAAAACCATAGGTTTTAGGGACAGTTATAGTTAGTTGGACATTGCACTCGTACAAAACCCGTGAAATTCCCCCGTTATAGTTAGTTCAGCTAACTATAACTCGCGCCCACAATGCACTGCTGATGACGTCACATATTACATCACTCATGACATGGTCAGTGACATCACTGATGACATCACTGATGACATCTCAAATGACATCACTGATGACATCATCCACGTGATAATCTGATGCACCTCCTCACACCCTAATATAACCTTTGATACACCCACTCTAAATTACAGACTGCCATTCGCAAAACCATAGACACTCCAACACCAATAACTACATACCCACTCACTGATTCTTAGGTCTACACACACATCCACTCACTCACCCGTACAGTCACTCATACTTACGGTCACTCAGTACAGGACTATCATATGCACTCATACTCCTATATAGACACTCAAACACCGCCACTCATCCATAGAGGTACTCACACACCTAGTCAGTCATGCAAATAATTAAACACACTGCCATTTACTCACCTATACAGTTATACACACACCAGCTCACTTACTCATACAAATACTAGCACATTCTTACGCTCTTATACAATCACTGATACAAGCACACACTCATCCATACAGTCACGAACACAATCACACACTCTCGCTTATAGCTATTTATATACTCCAACACACATATAAATTGCCTTTCACATATGTAGTTACTCACACATGTACCACTGGGACATACATTCACTCACTAACACTCTTACACACACTTACCCACCCATACAGTCTATCACAGATGCACTCTTGAGACCATCCACCCAGTGAATCACCCACTCACACATCTATGCACAAAGTCGCACACACCCCACCCACACAAACACTCAGGCACCCATACAGATACTCAGACAACCAATCAATAACTCATATAGACACTCATGTAGCTATTCACAAACCCATGCAGCCACTTACACAGCAACAGACAGACGGATACAGACATTCACCCAGTTTAGTCACTAACCCATGCATTCAGTAAGTTACGTTTAATCACTCACTTATAGAGTTAGTCACGCACCTACTAAATCATCCATACAGACACTTATACACCCACTCATTCTTCAATACGCCTTTCCCTACATATATTAAATATATTTAAACTTTACAGAAACACACAGTCACTAGATGATGTCATCAGTGATGTCATTTGAGATGTCATCAGTGATGTCATCAGTGATGTCACTGACCATGTCATGAGTGATGTAATATGTGACGTCATGAGCAGTGCATTGCGGGGGCGCGAGTTATAGTTAGCTGAACTAACTATAATGGGGGAATTTCACGGGTTTTGCACGAGTGCAATGTCCAACTAACTATAACTGTCCCTAAAACCTATGGTTTTTTCAGTGAATTTGTAAGGTTTTTTAAATGCTAATTTCTAACTATAACGTGCCTGAAACCTATGGTTTTTTCAGTGAATATATATATATATATAATCTCATGCTTTTCACTGACTTTCACATTGAGCTCAATTTTATGACGGAGTGTCCAGTGCCTGGCCGGAGCGCGCAGGCTGTGCCGCACACACAGAGCGCCGGGTTTCTCTTAAAGGGGCAGCGCAGGGAGAGAAACAGCACGCCGACCTGAGATGGTGCTGAGGAGAAGACATGCAATCCAAGGCGCGGGCGAGGAAGCTGGGGAAAAGTAAGTCTTTCTTCTTTCCCTCTGCTTCTGCCTTTGCTCCTGACCCCGGGGGCAGCGGCTGACCTGAGGCCGTGATCTGAGGAGGAGGCGTGCAGCTCCCCAGATCTGGCTGACCCCCAGGCAGATGATCAGTGGTGCCCTGGCTGTGCCGAGAGCCGGGCACACACATGCACACACTGCAAGCTCGGGGACGCTGCCTGCGAGCCCTGCAGAGGTTCCCTAGCTGTGTTTTTGGGGTGAGCATGTAGGGGAACCCCAGGCGCCCTGGTCCATGGCAGAGACAAGGAGAGAATGAGGAATATCTGTAAAGGCGAAAGTTATTTGAAAGTTGACGGAAGGCAGGGGAACTTTTTTATTGCGCTGTTCCAAGTCTTGTGAAATAATGTTCTCTGCTTTAGAAATAGTGGGCGCTCGAGCTCTGCCCATGAGAGCCGAAGGGGAGAGCGCAGAGGAATGAACTGGAGTAGATGAGAGAGACAGACAGACAGAGGGTCAGACAGGGAGAGACAGAGAGCGAGAGAAAGAGACAGAGGAGCGACAGGGGCAAGAGAGCGCTTTAGAAAAGAGAGAAGAGATGGGCACTGAGGCAGTGACAGGGACAAGAGAGAAGAAAACAGAGCCGGAGCAGATGGGAGTGAGAGGGGAGAGAGACAGGCAACAAAGAGAGCGAGAGATGAGAGAGAGGGGGGAGGAAGGAGCTGGAAGAGACCTAAGAGACGCAGAAAAGTCAGGCAAAGAGACAGTGTTACATTCTTATTTATATGTATACTGTTTCTTTAATTCATCCACTTCTTAGTTATTTCTATTCAAAGTGTCTTTATGTTCTCTGTTGCCATGGTGTAGTAAATTCTACATCCTATCTTCGTTTCTCTGGAGCATTTGTCCAGAGCAGTCGTTTGTACTGTGCTGGATTACAATAAACTTCTTTTTGTATAACCTGTTCCCTGGATTGAATTCTGGACAGAATACTACAATTTTAGCGACGATTTGAAGACTTTTCTGCTACAAGACAATTCCAGCACAGGGGCGATTTGTCTTCAAAGGAAACAACCTGTCTTCTAAAGAAAGGAAACTGCTGATTTTAACTTTACTGGATTTGCACTTGGAAACCTTACAACTCGATTTACACCCTAGTACCACGTCGGATTCTACTATTGGTAATTATAAATATATTTATTACTTGCCCGCACTGTTTGGTTCCTGCTGAGCAGTTCGTTTTTTTTTTTAAATCGCCATCGCGTGAAGCCTCCACGAGCTTCTATCATCGTGCACGCTCTCCCATTGTTGTGAG
Organism: Calotriton arnoldi; assembly: GCA_963921515.1. Lineage (NCBI taxonomy): Eukaryota > Metazoa > Chordata > Amphibia > Caudata > Salamandridae > Calotriton > Calotriton arnoldi. The sequence goes on along the minus strand of CAWUFW010022532.1, from coordinate 76,499 downwards.
CTGCTTGGAATCCTATCATGAGCCTCTTTCGTGCCTGCTGTGTGTGCCGTGGGTGAGGAAACGCTTACCGTCACACGCTAAAGTATTTGTAGTATCCTCAGGTTTATACATTACTCCTTAGCCTTCTCCTTGGGCTGGAATTCCTGCACGCATGCACACTTCTTTGTCTCATGCTGACGTGCTGACACACTCCTAAGGTTCTTTCCTTTTGTGCTTTGAAAGCTATTCACGTCATTTACGCCACACACTTGTGCCCCGCCGAAGAGCGGTGAAGAGCATTTTATGCGTGCTGGAAGCTCTCACAGCTATTCACACCCGCATACTGTTTGCTGCCGCCGCGGAGCTGTGGAGAGGTGTGGAGAGCATTTTCAAGGTTGCGCAAAAAGGATATACCAAGTAAGCACCTTTGTTTTGTTGAAACGGCCCATATTTTTGGGCAGTAATAAACTGTTACTTGCATTTTTGCTGTGGCATAGACATCTATTTGGCTTGAGCAGTGAAAAAAAACTTTATTTGTCACCATGCAATTTGACCCTCCCTCCAAATTTCTGCAAACCAAAGGAGAGCCTCCCATACCTTGGAGCAGATGGAAGGAAGAATTCTTGACTTACCTTAAGGCTATTGACGGTGAAAGACTCTCTGCAGAAAGAAAAAAAAAATGGCTGTTACATTGTTTGGGGTCAGAAGGGCAAGTTATTTTTAGAACTCTTCCACAAGCCGATGGTAATGGTGACAGGAATGTATTTGACGATGCAATGGCTCGAATTGAGATCAGATTTAAACCTTCTTCTAGTGTTGCCTTGAACAGATACAAATTTTATACAAGAGCTCAAGAAGATAGTGAGACATTTGATGACTTTCTCACGGCATTACGCACATTATCTGTGAATTGCAATTTTGGTCCTATCACTGACGAAATGATTAGGGATCAGATCATTGTCCACGTCAAAAGTAAGAAAATTCAGGAACACCTTTGGATTATAGGGGATCCCGACTTGAAGGATGTCATAAGTACTGCTAAAGCTATGGAACAATCGGAAAAGTGGATGAAATCCATACATAAGGGCAACAAAGGAGTAGAAGAGGATGTTTGTGCTGTAAAATCTGAACCTTCACGTAGTGTACAAAGAGTATTTAAGAAATATGATAAGGATTTTCATTGTTTTAGGTGTGGGAGTGTTAGCCATGCAGCATCTTTTCCTAAGTGTCCAGCTTTGGGTAAGGAATGTAAGAAGTGTGGACGTTGTGGGCATTTTGCTGTGGTATGCAGAGATACCAAAAGTTCTGGTGTTGGGTTTGGAAGAGGTAACGTCTCTTATATCAATCAAGATTATGTGGATGACAGGAAGAGTGAGTGTGATGGTGGTATGTTGCTGTCTGTCACTCATGTTGGCAAAGATGGAGAAAGCCCCAGTTGCTTAAACCACCGAAGTGTGTTGTGCGTATTTTGGGTTTGGAGATAGAATTCATGGCTGATTCTGGTTCTCCTTGGACAATTATTACTAAAGATGTCTTCCTTGATCGTTTCAAGGATTTTTGCGCCTTAAGGATCTGAAAGAATCTGACATTGTTGCTAGGGCTTTTGATGGTTCTAAGATTGACATGGAAGGATATAAGGATGTTGACATAGAGTTCAAGGGACGTGTTGCTCATATTAAACTTTATGGTGCGGTAAAGGGTGTGAATGTGCTGCGTTGGAAGGACCAATGGAGTTTAGGAATTATTCTCAACCCTAGAAGTTGTAATCCTGTGTTATTAGTGTCAGAAGGAGAAGATAAAGTTAGTCCTTTAAGTAAGGATAGTAAGAGTGATGCCGGTGTCATTGTGAATTCTTTTCTCAAGGTGTTTTCTGGGAAACTAGGGAGACTCAAAAATTTCAGCCATCTGATTAAACTTAAAGGGAGCTTAACCAGTAAATCAAAAGCTTAGAGGTGTACCTGTGTGTGTGAGGGAAGATCTTAAGTTGCTGTTACAAAGTCTCATTGATGATGACATTATTGAAGAAATAGAGTCACCGGAATGGGTTTCTCCCATCGTTTTGGCAAGGAAAGCTGATAAAAGTTTGAGGCTCTGTGTGGACTTGAGGGGCTTTGAATGCTAATTTGGTGGTTGACTGTCACCCCTTACCAAACATAAATGAGGTTGTCAGTATGTTGGAAGGAGCCAAAGTGTTTTCCACATTTGATTTGCGATCTGCTTATCATCAGATTGCCTTAACTGATGACTCTAAACAATTCACTGCTTTTTTCACTCCACAGGGGTTGTTTCAATATAAGAGAATGCCTTTCGGGTTGGCCTCTGCGGCCTCTGTCTTTCAGAGGGCAACGTACCATATTTTTAAAGATTTGGATAGTTTTGTTAGATGCTTTCAAGACGACATTCTTGTGTTTTCTCCAAACCATGAAAAGCATATGGGACATGTTATGGAAGTGTGCAAGCGCTTAGAGTCGAATGGTCTAACCCTTAAAGAGAATAAGTTTAAGATGTTTTGCAAATCTGTTGAATATCTGGGCCATACTCTTTCTGGAGATGGTGTTGTTCCAAAAGTCCCTGGTGGAAGCCATTGTCAAAGCCCCAGCTCCTGATAACAAGGAAAAACTTTTATCTTTTGGTGAGCTTTGTGAGTACTATAGCAAATTCATCAAGGACTTTGCCACAAAAATGGAACCACCCAGAGAACTTACCAGACACAAAGTAGAGTTTCTTTGTACGCAAAGGCAACAAGACGCCTTCCAACAGATTAAAGAGGAGGCTGTTAAAGCTCCCACCTTGAAACCTTTTTTATGAACAAGTTGTGTCTTGTTACCGTGAATGCTAGTCTATGTGGTCTTGGTGGTGTTTTATCCTAGAAGTGTGGTAAAGAGGAGTGGTGTGTTGCTTTTGCCTCCAGAACTCTCAGTGATACAGAAAGGTGATACTCCGTTATTGAGAGAGAACTTTTAGGTTGTGTGTGGGGCATTGAGCACTTTCGTAATTACCTATGGGGAAGCAGGTTTGTGTTGAGAACTGATCACAAACCCCTTGTGTCGATCCTGGCACCTGGTGGGGGATGGAATGCCACTGCCCGGATAGGGTGACTCATGTCTAGACTGCAAGAACATAGCTTCAGTGTAGATTATGTTCCTGGGAAGCACAATGTTACAGCTGATTGTCTTTCCCACCTACCCTGTCCGTGTGAACAGGAAAATGATGTTAGTGAGGATTTTGAGATGATTGCGTCTGTTGGTGATTTCGTGTCCAAAGAGTTTTCTGCTATCTCTGAGGAAGAGTGGAGAAAGAGTGTGACTGCAATGACAAATGGAATCTACTCAAAAGTTTTATCCTTAATGGATGGCCGAAAGGTAAAGAAGTTTCTGCTGAAGTGAAGTCTTTTCTGCAGGTATCCACTGTATTGGAAGTGGAGGGTGATTTGATTTTCAAAAGTGGGAAATGTGTACCTCCTGAGTCCATGCAAGATGTCATCCTTAGACTTGCGCATGAGGGACATCCAGGGATGACTTCTATGAAAAGATTGTTGAGGTCCAGCTTTTGGTGGCCCAGTATGGACAAGATGGTCGACAGGACTGTCAGAGAATGTGCTGAGTGTGTTAACAGCGATAAAATGTTAAAGTCTTTCCCTGCTCCATTGAAGCCTGTGCCTTGGCCTAAATCCCGATGGCAGAAAATTGCGTTTGATATCTCTGGGCCATTTTATTGCTTGCCACAAGAAGCTCGTTTTGCTTTGGTGATTATTGATTACCACTCTAAATGGCCAGAGGTTAAGTTTGTTGCTCATGCCACCTCACAAACCATAATAGAGTTTTTCAGAGAGATTTTTCTCGTGAAGGGAGTCCTGAAGTTCTTATGACAGATAATGGCGTGCAATTAAAATCACATGAAATGGAAGAATTTCTGACTTTGTGTGGAATCAAACATTGCACTACTGCCGTTTATGAACCACAAGGTAATGGCCAGGTTGAAAGGTTCAACCGTGTCCTAAAAGATGCTGTAGAACTGGCCAGGAAATCAGGTAAAGAGTGGAAAGTTGTGCTGAGGGAAAGACTTTGGATGTATCGTATTACCCTTCATTCTGTTACCGGAGTCAGCCCCTTTCGACTTTTGAGAGGGAGAGATCCTGCATCCAAACTCTGTCCTTGGTGGATAAAGAAGCAAATGGGTGAGACTTGTGTGAATGATGATGTGCAAAATGTTTCTTCTAGAGTTCTAGAAAAACAAGATAAGATGAAACATTTTTATGATGCTAAAATGAAAGTTAAAGTTCCCACTTTTGTTGTAGGAGGTTGGGTGAGAATACGCAAACCGGGTCTCAGTACGAAAGGAACTTCCAAGTATTGTCCTGCCATTAAAGTTGTGAACGTTAATTTTAATAGTGTTGTAACTCAAGATGGTAGAGTGTGGAACGTAAGACGTGTTGTTAAGTGTCACACTACTCTCAACGATGTCAACCGTGGAGATAAAACAGATGCAAGAAGTGCAAAACCTCCCATTAGAATGAAAGACTATGTTTAATGTTTTTGTGTTAAGGGAAGGGATGTGTTACATTCTTATTTATATGTATACTGTTTCTTTCATTCATCCACTTCTGAGTTATTTCTATTCAACGTGCCTTTATGTTCTCTGTTGCCATGGTGTAGTAAATTCTACATTCTATCTTTGTTTCTCTGGAGTATTTGTCCAGAGCAGTCGTTTGTACTGTGCTGGATTACAATAAACCTCTTTTTCTATAACCTGTTCCCTGGATTGAATTCTGGACAGAACACTACAGACAGCAACAGGGAAAAGACAGGGAGTGACGGCAAAGACGTGAGACACAAATGAGAGGGGATATTGAACAGAGAAAGAGACAGACACATAGAGGTAACGGCAGGGAAGAGACAGCCAGTAAAGGAATGCACTTGAGTGAAGAGAGAGTAGGACAGAGAAAGAGACAGGCACAGACTGGTGGCAGTGACAAGGGAGAGCAGAGGAATGAGCGTGAGGCTTTGAAGAGGGGAGGAGACAGAGGGAGACAGGCCTACTGCAGCCACAGATCCGAGGCAAGGAGGGAGACATGGGCAGGGAAGAGACTGCCAGGGAGAGAGAGACAGTGCACAGGCAGGCTTCTGGAAGGGGCGTGGTAGCCGCAGAGAACTGTAAACAGTAGAACAATTGAGAAGAGTGGAGTGAGATGGAAAGAGACACCAAAAATGAGAGCATAAGAGAGTGGGTGGGAGAGAAAAACAGATATAGACAGATCGGGTAAAAGAGAGAGGCAGGAAAAAGAAAGAAATTAAGGGAGAGAGAGTGCTCGTGGGGTCATTTACAACAGAAATGCAGAGCAAGAAGGGGCTGGCTGAGAGAGTCAAGGAGTGACCACACACAGCGCATTTAGGCAGTCTGGGGGAATGGGGCACTGTCTGATGTAGTAGGAGTGAGACACAGATACAGAGACAGCAAACGGGAGTGAGAGCCAAATCGGAATGAGAGACACGGTCGCTGGGGATAGATAGTCTGAAAATAGTATTTCAAAGAAATAATTTCATTCTTAAAACATGACTTTCCTCAGACATATTGAACAGATGTTTGCATTCGAGAAACTGGAATCATATTTGACTGACAACGATTCCCTTTTTAGGTAGAGCCTAGCGTTGCAGAGCATGCGCTGCTCGCTTTGCGAGGCATGCAGTATTCAGTATAGCGTGGAAGCTTTGTGGAAGCTCCACCCACTCTCCGCCCATCTTTTTCATTGGCTAAGGTCCTGAATGCTGCCTTCCAATTAATTTTAGGCTTGTTTGTCCCTCCTCATGATGGCCATGTCGTCATTTGTATCCTTCCATGGCTACTGACCCCTTTACTTCAAACACTATTTTCTTCTGGTGCCCCCCCTCCTGCAGTCCGTGACTTCTCGGCCCCCCGCCTCCCCGCACTCTTGTTCGTGCCTTCTCGTCTGCCCGCACTCCCGTTTCCCATGCAATAGGTCTCGCGTAAATGCGAGTCCTGTTGCATTACTAATCTTGTTTATTGAGTTTCTCCATTAGGCACGATGATGTAGCGTGCTTACATTCAGTGGGCCACTTTCACTTTCACTTTCAAAACAGCCGGGATAATGGCGGCCGTTTGCCTGTTTAGCACATTACTGCTTTTGTCACGGTAACTAAAATCCTACAAAGAGACGGGGTTTGCTCTCCAAGGATTATCAGAGTTGCGGGGCAGGGGCTGTGTGCGGCATTATCAGCTGAGTGGTGTAATCTGGCAGTGGCTTTGCCGAGTGAGCCATCTACGGGTTTATGTGTCGCTTCTATACATTTGTATTGGTTCTGTCCTATTGCTAGCACGCATGCCTCATTACTTTATAATTGTTCGGGTTGTTTCAGCTGCTACAGTTCATCCAGATTCCTCGTCTGGTGTTTACAATTCCCGGTCGATGCTAGCAATATGGACGCTAGCTAGCCTAAATCAGTGGGTCATGTGATGGCTATCAGAACAGCAGTTGCCCGTCATTAAAAGCAGAGGGGCATGTTACCAAGAAATGGCGATAACTATCGCTAACCTAGGTTAGCGCTAGTTTTCCTATCGCCATCGATCCCTGCAAGTTATCGCCCTGTTAGCGACGTATTAGCAACGTTTTGCTAACAGGCGATAGCTTCAGCGATCAGCGGCGAAAACCGCCACTAACATTAGCACGATGGCATTAATGAAACCGGCGATAGCGGGTGGAATCCAGCGATAAGCCCTTAGCGATAGAAAAAGGCACGCTAACCCGCAAGTTTGGATGCACAAAAAAATGGAAAAATGCAGATTTGAGCAGCCAGGGCATGGTGCAGCACACATCAACAACCCCCCCCCCCCCAAGCCACCCAACATCCTGGTTGACCAGGACGAGATCCTGGTTCCCACGCAGGACCTGCGTCTGGTTCCTGGATCCCTCACTGGAGCTGTGTCTTGTTCCTGGATCCCTCGCTGGACCTGCGTCTGGTTCCTGGATCCCCCGCTGGACCTGCGTATGGTTCCTGGATCCCTCGCTGGACCTGCGTCTGGTTCCTGGATACCTCCCTGGAGCTGCGTCTGGTTCCTGGATCCCTCGCTGGAGCTGCGTCTGGTTCCTGGATCCCTCGCTGGACCTGCGTCTGGTTCCTGGATCCCTTGCTGGACCTGCGTCTGTGGCTTGGAGTGGGATGTGGAGTAGCTGTGGAGTGGATGAGCCGTGGCGGGAGACATTGATGTGCGACAATCGCCCGTACCTGGTGGTGAACTCTGGCAGGTCGCATGGAGACACGTTGCTGACCTGTGTGAGAAGCCCGCCTTGCGCACCCTGGTGCAGTCAATGGTAGAGGTGATCCTGCACCCAAAGTAGTGAGGTCTGCTTCGCATACTATGATCCACCACTACACCGGGGTGCATGGAGGGGATTACCAACGGTGGGTGCCGTCTCCCTACATCACAGGATGGATGATGTTGGGCTGGCTGGATGCTCTGGAGGGTGAGGCCCCTCTGCTACGCCAAACTTGTGTGGACTGAGCGCTGCAACTACATGCCTAAGGGAGCCCTGCTGCATCAACTGCATCGGGTGGTCCACCAGTGGACTACGCGGTGACTGCTGTACCCAGCCCAGTGAAAGCACACCTGGCTCAGGCTCCTGCTGGCTGAGTCACAGATTTGGAGAGAGTGCAGTGGATTGCGCCACGGGGACAATGTCCAGGTAAGGAGAAGGTGGGACGCGTAGTGCAGGAGGGCCGGGGGAGAGTCGCTCATGCCTATCACACGTAGATGACGCTCTTCCAACATAGCGGCTCTACCGCTATGTTGGAAGAGCGTTGCCCCACCACCTTAAGCAGTGCAGAAGAGGAACAATCATCACATGATGATAACTCAATCAATCATTCAGGGGAATTGTAAGCGCGCCACTCACCCGTGAGGGTCGCAAGGCACTGAGGGTTAGGGGGCCGCAGATCTGTTAGCCGAAGAGCCAGGTCTTGAGGGTCTTCCTGAAGGTATTCGGGGAGGGGCACCTCTGATGTCTGCCGGTAGCTCGTTCCAGGTATTGGATGCCATGTGGGAGAAGGATCTTCCGCCGGCTCTGGCTCTGTGGATGTGCTGGGTTTCGGACAGTGCGAGGTTGGAAGATCGGATGTCTCATTTGTGTACATGGAAGTTGATTCTGTCGTTGAGGTATTTGGTTACGTTGTTGTGTAGGGATTTGTAGGCGTGAGTGATGATTTTGAAGGTGACTCTTTTCACCACGGGGAGACAGTGGAGTCTACGTAGGTGTTGGCTGATGTGTTAGTGCCGGGGGATGCCGAGGGACGAGTCTGGCGGCGGTGTACTGTAATGTCGGTAGTTTGCGGAGTAGGGACTTGTAAATGGTGGCGTAGAGTGCATTTAGATAGTCCAGTCTGCTGGTGATGAGTGCATGGGTGACTGTCTTCCTTGACTCTGGGGGTATCCATTTGAAGGTCTTGCGGAGGATGCGGAGGGTGTTGAAGCAGCTGGAGGTGGCGGCGTAGACCTGTTTGTTCATGGTGAGGGATGGGTCGAGTACGATGCCGAGGTTTCTGGCGTTGTCCGAGGGGGTAGGTGGGCTTCCGAGGGCGAAGGCCAAGAGGTGTTGTCCCATGCTGAAGTTGTGGTTCCAAGGACAAGGACTTCTGTCTTCTCGGCGTTGAGCTTCAGGCAGCTGTTGGTACTCCAGACTGCGACGTCCTGCATTCCTTTCTGGAAGTTGAGTCTGGCAGTGGTGGGGTCTTTGGTGAGAGAGAGGATGAGCTGGTTGTCATCAGCGTAGGATATGATGTTGAGGCCGTTTTGTCGGACAATGGCATCGAGGGCGCCATGTAGATGTTGAAGAGGTCGGGCTCAGAGGCAGAACCCTCTGGGACTCCGCAGGTGATTTACGTGGGATCGGAGAGGAAGGTTGGCAGTCTGATCCTTTGGCTTCTTCCGGGGAGGAATGATCGGATCCAGTCGAGGCCTGTTTCTTGTATGCCGGCGTCATGTAGTCTGGCGACTAGTGTGTGGTGGGAGACGGTGTCGAAGGCCGCTGAAAGGACGAGTATGATGAGGGCTGCGGAGTGGCCTTTGTCCAGGAGTGTGCGGATGTCGTCTGTGGCAGCGAGTAGGATGGCCTCGTTGCTGTGGTTGGTTCGCAATCCGGATTGGGACGGGTTGAGGATGGCGTTGTCATCAATGAATCGTGTCAGTTCCCTGTTGACTGTTTACTCTGCAACTTTGGCGGCGAAGGGGAGGAGCGAGATGGGCCGGTAGTTCTTGAGGTCGTGGGGTGAGCTGTGGTCTTTTTGAGAAGGGTTTTGGAAATCAAATCGGGAGTGAAGAGGAAAATGGTAGAATCGTCCTCCTCTCAATACTATTTTACAACACAAAGATTCTACCGTTATATTACTTCTAGGACCTTAATGGTTCTAATTATAACGATGGTGTGGAAAAATCAAAGCTCCTTCTCGTTGATGTCAGAAGGGCAGTCTTATTGAAATTGTAAAATACCCCTCACACACTGAAACCTCATTCAGTGTCATGCTTCATCATTGGGGTCTTCCCGTCCCTCTACGGGGCGGGGTGTGCTACGACCTACGTAGACGCGGGAGCACTTATTTTCGTGATGGAAGTTATGTGTAGTGCATGGGGAAGTAGGGTCGTGGGATAAACAACATTTTCATTATTTATCACGCATTGTATTCACATCACCATCTTGTGGAAAGTATTGTGGTAAATACCACTGTGATATATTTCTCTTTTTAATCAGACACATTATATTCATGCCTCCAGTGGGTGCTGTGCAACCCAATAGTGAAATTCACTCGCTCACAAAATTAAAAACACTTCTCACAGTCGTTTTTGTTGTTTCTTTAGTATGACCTAAATTACACATTTCCTTCCGTCTCATACACACATTATTTTGGGCTCCAGAATGCTTGTTCTCTCCCCTATTGCGTTGTTATCTATGTCAGTAAAATATGCATACACACGAGCGTTTCTCTCAAATACATTTATACTCTCATACGTCCAAAATATTATCGTGATAAAACTGGTATACATACATCTGTTTAGTGACGTTGCTGCCCCATGAGCTGTCACGGAAGGTGAGAGGCGCCTGTATTTAGACACTGTGGGGTAAAGAATACGGGTCTTACAACTATCCCGTTGTTGTAGTATAACTCAGACTATCATTTGTTTGCGGGGCGGCTGTTTTTAAGACTTGCCATGGTCTTACTCACATGCTGGAGGATGCTCTTTCACCCAGGAATTACCTTCTCGTGGCTAGCCAGAACGTAATCTGGACATTCAGAGCCCAGCTTTTAAACTTGTCAGCTTGTTTAGGAAAGCACGCTCAATTTCAGGAAGCAAAACAAACACTAGACCGAGGACCTCGTCAAAATGGCCGCCGCTATTGGGTCTTGTCACAACTACACTTCCTGGTTGGTCGCGGTGTAGCGTTAGCTGTCATTTGTCATGAAAAAATTGAAAGGAGAACCAAAGGGGGGTTGTTCATGCTTTCCTTAAACATACAGGATGTTTATTAGAAAAAGGGGGGTTTTTTGTTTATAAAAAATATATAAAAAATATAATAATCTGTTATTTACACAAATAAAGATTTCTAAAAAAGGGAGCAGAAAAAATTGTAGTTTTTACAACCATACATTCTTTGAAAATCTGTCGCTGACACCCGAAAAAAGTTGCTGACATCTGGAAAAATAATTTCCTGATTGTTTGGCTGTCAACTAATATTTTCAAGTATCATCTCTTGATGTGGTCTTTGTTTTTGTGTGCCTGGCGTTTTGTACAGACAGGTTAGAGCTGGTTCCAAGGAATATCATCATTTAAACCTGTCTCATGCGTTCTTAAACGGAACACCCAACGCTGCTCCTTTTCTAAGCGGTACCTTTCATTCTGGATTGGTTCAATGACTGTCCAGGAAATTTCTTCCACTTATGTCCTTTTTACAGGAAGTGAGCAGCCATCTTCGTAGTATTCTTTTTACATTTGATGTTGCTCTTATGTTCTCCAATCCTTATCTTGACAGGGCGTGTGGTCATACCCACGTACTCCATGAGACACGGGCAAGTGATCAAATAGACTACATTTCTGGTGTTGCAAGTAGTAAAACTTCTTTGATCCCACTTTGTTCCATCATGGAAGAGTATTTCTTTGCTTCTTTTGGTCAGTCTACATACATTCCCACATTCCACATGGATGATGGCCGGAGGCTGGTGGTAATAACGTTGTTTGTTTAGTAAGTTCTTTTCTTTTGGTCTGGTATGTACCACCATGTTTCTGATACTTCTCCCTCTTCTATGTGAAAAAATTGGCTTTGGTAAAGTCATGCCTCCGCTGTTAAGAATTCGCCAATGTTTATTCACAATCTTCGTGATTTGATTGGAATTCGTATTAAAGGTTGTAATACAGATTGGACGGTTTTCCTCCTCTTTGTGTGGTTGTGGTTCCAGAAGGCTGTCTCTACAGTTGTTTCGAGCTCTTTTATACGCTTTGTCAATCACTTTCTTCGGGTATTGACGTTTCTCAAATTTCTTTTTAGATCTCCTGATTGTTGCTTGAAATCTTCAATTTCTGTACAATTCCTTCTTAACCGGAGGAATTGTCCATATGGAAGGTTGTCACGAAGATGTTGTGGGTGGAAGCTATTGTATAATAGCAGGTAGTTTTTTGAGGTCTCCTTGAAATGGGTTGTAGTTACCAATTTTCCTTCTTTGGTATAGATGTTCAAATCCAGAAAGACTAATTCTTTGTTCGATATAGTGCTTGTGAATTTCAAGAACTCATCTTGGCAGTTGAGCCATGTTATGAACTGTCTAGCTGTTATTTCATTCCCATCCCAGATGATCAGTATGTCATCAATATATCGTTTCCATATATGTATATGGTTTTGGAAGGGATTGTTGACATGTAGGATTTTCTGTTTCTCCAACTGGTGGACATACAGACCAGCTATGCTGGGAGCAAATGTGCTCCCCATGCTGGTCCCATGTTTTTGTAGGTATAGGGTGTTGTGGAATTCAAAAAAATTCATTTTAGTGCCAAATTGCAGCACTCCATGATTACGTTTCTTGGTATCTGGTATTCCCATTCTGTGTCGAACAGAACGTCTTCTATGATACTCAAAGTCTCGTTGTGGGGAAGACTTGTGTACAAGCTTTCCACATCACAACTGATTAATAGTTCTTTTTCTGGGATGAAGGACCTTCCTTCTAGTAGTGTTAGAACGTCTTTAGTATCCTTCAGATACGTGGAGGTTTCTTGTACTAGAGGTCATAAATATGCATCTGCAAATTTTGAGACCGGCTCCAGAATGGATCCAATACCCGATACTATTGGGCGACCCGGCAGGGTGTCCAGATTTTTGTGTATTTTAGGTATTGTGTAGAAGTAAGGTGTTTTGGGTGAGCTCGTGGTCAAGAAGTCCCCTTCTTTTCTGGATATCCATCCGTGTGACCGTGCCTCTTCCACCATGCTTGTTATTTGTACCCGTATCTGTTCTGTTGGGTCTTGGTTGAGGATCTCATAATTCCTTTCATCATGGAGCAGGCGTTGGCACTCCTGATCGTACTTTTCCGCTGATTGTATTACGATGGCCCCTCCTTTATCGGCTGGTTTTATAACCAAGTTAGGGTTGTTTGCCAGTTCTCTTATGGCCTCGCTTTCTTCCTTGGTGATATTGTGGAAGACATTTTTGGTGGCCGGATCCATTGCTTCCAGTTCTTTCATAACAGCTTTTTCGAAGGTGATGAGTTCAACCGGTAGATTTGCCTCTTGTGGGATAAATGTTGACTTTGGTTTCAGACCTGTATCTCCATCTTGCTGGTCTCTTTTTTCTTTGTCTTTAAAGAAGACCTGTAACTTCAGCCTCCTCATGAATTCTTTCATTTTTTGCATAGTTGGAATTTATCTAATTTTGCAGTGGGTACAAAACCCAGTCCCTTTTCTAGGACTTTGATCTGTGCAGGTGTTAAGATGTGTTTCGTCAGGTTTACCACGAGATTCATCTCTTGCTCGTTGAGGCCCCTGTCATGCTCCTCATTGCCATCCTGATCTGCTCCTCGTTTTGGGGTGCCCAGTGTATGTTGTTCCCTCTCCGATTTCTTCCTTTGTTCCTTCCTTGGCGTGACCCTAAAAATGAGTCTGCTCATAAAAAGGGTAATCTTGTGGAGCTTCAGCCATGAGAGGATATATCCCTAATCCAGAGAAGACTACAAACCTCAGGCGAACCGTCACGAGATGACGACAGACGATGACTCATCCGATACAGGATCTAGTGGTTCTGATTCCAGTAGAGGAAAAAACCAAAGATACCGGGGTGGAAGGGGCAACAGCAGGCGCACATGGTATCAAGGTCAACATGGCTGGGGCCATTACCAAGGTCCACCGCCATATCCTATGCATCCCCTGGGACCTCCAGCATACCAACATCCACAAGGGACATACCACCAATGGAATTATCCTCCACAAGATTACCCTTTTTATGAGCAGACTCATTTTTTAGGGTCACGCCAAGGAAGGAACAAAGGGAGAAATCGGAGAGGGAACAACATACACTGGGCACCCCAAAATGAGGAGCAGATCAGGATGGCAATGAGGAGCATGACAGGGGCCTCAACGAGCAAGAGATGAATCTCGTGGTAAACCTGACGAAACACATCTTAACACCTGCACAGATCAAAGTCCTAGAAAAGGGACTGGGTTTTGTACCCACTGCAAAATTAGATAAATTCCAACTATGCAAAGAAATGAAAGAATTCATGAGGAGGCTGAAGTTACAGGTCTTCTTTAAAGACAAAGAAAAAAGAGACCAGCAAGATGGAGATACAGGTCTGAAACCAAAGTCAACATTTATCCCACAAGAGGCAAATCTACCGGTTGAACTCATCACCTTCGAAAAAGCTGTTATGAAAGAACTGGAAGCAATGGATCCGGCCACCAAAAATGTCTTCCACAATATCACCAAGGAAGAAAGTGAGGCCCTAAGAGAACTGGCAAACAACCCTAACTTGGTTATAAAACCAGCCGATAAAGGAGGGGCCATCGTAATACAATCAGCGGAAAAGTACGATCAGGAGTGCCAACGCCTGCTCCATGATGAAAGGAATTATGAGATCCTCAACCAAGACCCAACAGAACAGATACGGGTACAAATAACAAGCATGGTGGAAGAGGCACGGTCACACGGATGGATATCCAGAAAAGAAGGGGACTTCTTGACCACGAGCTCACCCAAAACACCTTACTTCTACACAATACCTAAAATACACAAAAATCTGGACACCCCGCCGGGTCGCCCAATAGTATCGGGTATTGGATCCATTCTGGAGCCGGTCTCAAAATTTGCAGATGCATATTTATGACCTCTAGTACAAGAAACCTCCACGTATCTGAAGGATACTAAAGACGTTCTAACACTACTAGTAGGAAGGTCCCTCAACCTAGACAAAGAACTATTAATCAGTTGTGATGTGGAAAGCTTGTACACAAGTCTTCCCCACAACGAGAATTTGAGTATCATAGAAGACGTTCTGTTCGACACAGAATGGGAATACCAGACACCAAGAAGCGTAATCATGGAGTGCTGCAATTTGGCACTAAAAAGAATTTTTTGAATACCACAACACCCTATACCTACAAAAACATGGGACCAGCATGGGAGCACATTTGCTCCCAGCATAGCTGGTCTGTATGTCCACCAGTTGGAGAAACAGAAAATCCTACATGTCAACAATCCCTTCCGAAACCATATACATATATGGAAACGATATATTGATGACATACTGATCATCTGGGATGGGAATGAAATAACAGCTAGACAGTTCATAGCATGGCTCAACTGCCAAGATGAGTTCTTGAAATTCACAAGCACTATGTCGAACAAAGAATTAGTCTTTCTGGATTTGAACATCTATGCCAAAGAAGGAAAATTGGTAACTACAACCCATTTCAAGGAGACCTAAAAAAACTGCCTGCTATTATACAATAGCTTCCACCCACGACATCTTTGTGACAACCTTCCAAATGGACAATTCCTCCGGTTAAGAAGGAATTGTACAGAAATTGAAGATTTCAAACAACAATCAGGAGATCTAAAAAAGAAACTTGAGAAACATCAATACCCGAAGAAAGTGATTGACAGAGCGTATAAAAGAGCTCGAAACAACTGTAGAGACAGCCTTCTGGAACCACAATCACACAAAGAGGAGGAAAACCATCCAATCTGTATTACAACCTTTAATACAAATTCCAATCAAATCACGAAGATTGTGAATAAACATTGGCGAATTCTTAACAGCGGAGGCATGACTTTACCAAAGCCAATTTTTCCACATAGAAGAGGGAGAAGTATCAGAGACATGGTGGTACATACCAGACCAAAGAAAAATAACTTACAAAACAAACAACGTTATTACCACCAGCCTCAGGCCATCATCCATGTGGAATGTGTAATGTATCTAGACTGACCAAAAGAAGCAAAGAAATACTCTTCCATGATGGAACAAAGTGGGATCAAAGAAGTTTTACTACTTGCAACACCAGAAATGTAGTCTATTTGATCACTTGCCCGTGTCTCATGGAGTACGTGGGTATGACCACACGCCCCGTCAAGATAAGGATTGGAGAAAATAAGAGCAACATCAAATGTAAAAAGAATACTACGAAGATGGCTGCTCACTTCCTGTAAAAAGGACATAAGTGGGAAGAAATTTCCTGGACAGTCATTGAACCCATCCAGAATGAAAGGTACCTCTTCCAAAAGGAGCAGCGTTGGGTGTTCCGTTTAAGAAAGCATGAGACAGGTTTAAATGATGATATTCCTTGGAACCAGCTCTAACCTGTCTGTACAAAACGCCAGGCACACAAAAACACAGACCACATGAAGAGATGATACTTGAAAATATTAGTTGACAGCCAAACAATCAGGAAATTATTTTTCCACATGTCAGCAACTTTTTCGGGTGTCAGCGACAGATTTTCAAAGAATGTATGGTTGTAAAAACTACCATTTTACGCTCCCTTTTTAGAAATCTTTATTTGTGTAAATAACACAGACTGTTATATTTTTTATATATTTTTTATAAACAAAAAACCCCCCTTTTTCTAATAAACATCCTGTATGTTTAAGGAAAGCATGAACAACCCCCCTTTTGGTTCTCCTTTCAATTATTTCATGACAAATGACAGCTAACGCTACACCGCGACCAACCAGGAAGTGTAGTTGTGACAAGACCCAATAGCGGCGGCCATTTTTACGAGGTCCTCGGTCTAGTGTTTGTTTTGCTTCCTGAAATTGAGCGCGCTTTCCTAAACAAGCTGACAAGTTTAAAAGCTGGGCTCTGAATGTCCAGATTACGTTCCGGCTAGCCACGAGAAGGTAATTCCTGGGTGAAAGAGCATCCTCCAGCATGTAGAGTAAGACGATGGCAAGTCTTAAAACAGCCGCCCCACAAACAAATGATAGTCTGAGTTATACTACAACAACGGGATAGTTGTAAGACCCGTATTCTTTACCCCACAGTGTCTAAATACAGGCGCCTCTCACCTTCCGTGCCAGCTCATGGGGCAGCAACGTCACTAAACAGATGTATGTATACCAGTTTTATCACGATAATATTTTGGACGTATGAGAGTATAAATGTATTTGAGAGAAACGCTCGTGTGTATGCATATTTTTACGACATAGATAACAGCGCAATAGGGGAGAGAACAAGCATTCTGGAGCCCAAAATAATGTGTGTATGAGACGGAAGGAAATGTGTAATTTAGGTCATACTAAAGAAACAACAAAAACGACTGTGAGAAGTGTTTTTAATTTTGTGAGCGAGTGAATTTCACTATTGGGTTGCACAGCACCCACTGGAGGCATGAATATAATGTGTCTGATGAAAAAGAAATATATCACAGTGGTATTTACCACAATACTTTCCACAAGATGGTGATGTGAATGCAATGCGTGATAAATAATGAAAAATGTTGTTTATCCCATGTGTCTATTCCTTGCAGAGACTTGACAAGAATACTAATGGTATTCTTTTGAATGCCACATTAAGGCATATTGGATTAGTACTAAAGACCAGCAGGCACATGTACTACTAAAATATCATTTCACTGACAACAGTGATGTAGGGATCGTTCTCGGTCCTGAGGAAGTAAGCCAGGGGGATGGCTTCTGAAACATGTCGACCTTGTACAAAGTGACTCATTACAGTACACCATCTACACCGCCCCATTTTACTATTTCCAGCTAGGAAGGCAATAAAGTAAATTTTTCCCACTAGCCAGGAATTTTTAATTTTTCAAAAATGTTTCACTATTTTTCACGACCCTACTTCCCCATGCACTACACATAACTTCCATCATGAAAATAAGTGCTCCCGCGTCTACATAGGTCGTAGCACGCCCCGCCCCGCCCCGTAGAGGGACGGGAAGACCCCAATGATGAAGCATGACACTGAATCAGGTTTCAGTGTGTGAGGGGTATTTTACAATTTCAATAAGACTGCCCTTCTGACATCAACGAGAAGGAGCTTTGATTTTTCCACACCATCGTTATAATTAGAACCATTATAGTCCTAGAAGTAATATAACGGTAGAATCTTTGTGTTGTAAAACTTTTTGAGAAGGGGCCAGACTTCTGCACGCTTTCAGTCGTCTGAGTAGGTGCCTGTTTTGAAGGTGGTGTTGATGGTGCGTTGCAGTTCGTATTGGGATGGCGGCCGCGGCTCTGTGGTAGATGTGGGAGGGCATGGGTTGGTGGAGGCCCACGAGTGGATGCCTTTCATGGTTGAGGCTGTGTCTTTGGCTGTGACTGGCGTCCAGGTGGAGATGGTGGGCTGGCTGGTGTGTCCAGGGCCCAGGGTGTCTGTAGACGAGGGTACCTCGGAGTGTGGAGTTGTGGCTGGTCTGGATCTGGAAGTGCAGGTGTTTGGCGGAGGGGAAGGTTTCACTGGAGGTGGTGAGGCGGAGGGTGCTCTTGTGGGCAATGGCGAGGCACCCTCCCGGGTGGTTGGTGCGGTCCTTCCTCTGGATCTTGTATCCGTTCTGGTTAGCGGTGTTGATGTCGGGGGCGCAAGAGGCGTTGGTCCAGGTCTCTGTGAAGAAGGCGATGTCGGGCGAGAGAGAGTCGAGTAGGTTCCAGATTTCCACAGCGTGTTGGTGCACGGAGCGCCCGTTGAGGAGGATGCATCCAAGGGTGTCGCCGGTGCTGGCGTCGGCTGTGTTAGAGTCCAGGGTGGTGGTTAAGCTCTGGCTGCAGTGGAGGCAGGAGAATTGGCCGTGGGTCGTGTTTGCCGAGGCCTGTTGTCAGTCTCTGACTTTCCCGGGGTTGAGTGCGTGGAGGGTGGCTGTGTTGTAGCAGTGGGTGGCCCGTGATCCAGGCTTCCTGGTGCTGGTTGCGGTTGGTATGCAGACGTGCGCAGACAGGTTTGTCTTAGGCGGGGCGCGTGTCCGCTGCGCAAGCGCGCTGCGTCCGCCATTAAGTAGGGGAGGGTGGGGGAACGATCAGCTGGGAGGCGGGAATGTGCGAGGACTGGGGTGCTGGGCCGCAGGGGCAGCAGCGGCGGGAAGCGGGTAGTGCGGGCTCAGAGAAGCCAATAAAACTGTTAAAAAAGGGAAAAACAATGGATAATTAACTGATGTAATCATGCTATGTACCCTCAGGGGGTGGGCGGGTGGGTAGGACTGTTCCAAACACCGAGCAGGGAATGTGTGGATTGGCATGCACACTCAAGTGCGCAATGACTGTTTGGTCGGCTCACTCAGGCCGCCCAATGCAGACATGCGCACTTCTCTGTTCGCAATGCAGGCTGCATTACAGCCTGCATGGAGAACATGCCCACCCCTCCGGCCCCTGGCTGCATGACTTGTCCTGTTGCCAATTAACAATCCCACCGCCGCATCACAGCATTGTGATATACTCAGGGGAGGGAGCCTGGCTGCCTACTTCATTTTCATGGAAGCAGACGCAGGAGAGCAGGAGCTACGAAGACACGGGACACAGCTTAGAGGTAAGACTTCCCTCAATAAATTTGTAACAACACATGCTCACACACACATCCCTGCATCCACGCACCATCCAGTGTTCTTTACGGGGTTTACCACCTCACAGCTGTCCAGACACCCCCGCACTTCTCAATGGTGGCCCCTGTGCGCCCATGCACAGCAGGCGTACCACTTGTGTGCCAAAGGCACATACGTAGTTGCGATGCATGCCATAACATCGCATTCCATTCCAATACATACTAATACTAGGCACATTGCAACAGTAGAGTAGGTGTTGCATAGCGGAGACATGAAGATCACTGTTCCCACTACAGTGAGTGCAACCCAAAAATAACCTTTGCACAACAAACCCAACCCTGAACCCTGGAATTCCTTTCTGAACCCCCAAAAGACACCCAAAGATCACATTTGAGACAAATGCACCCCCAAATTTCTCTTTATTTTGGCACAAAACACACCCAAGATTTAGACATTTGACCCCAAAAAGCAGCCAAAAATTCAAAAATTTAGCCCAAAAAACACCCCATTTTTCATATTTTACCCCAAAAAATACCCCATTTTTCATATTTTACCCAAAAAAATGTACCCCAAAAACACCCCATTTTTCATATTTTACCCCAAGAATTAGTCAAATTTCCATTTTTTACATCCAAAACCCTATACACACCTGAAATTTTTTAAATTACCCCATTACTGACCTCACAATGCGTTGTAATCAAATGCGATGTTAAGGGACCCGTGTTGTCGGAGTTGCGTTGTTAACGATGTACTGCCGGCGTTGAAATGGTCGTCTCCCGGGACAAAGGCAACACGTAAGCTACTCCGTTTGCATCCGTCTGCCCCTGGACCGTGCTCAGCACCGAGGTGCACTCCACCGCTACGACGCCAGCACCCTCCTCGCCATCAACCCTTGATGCCATCTCGCCTGCCAGGACAAACCTCTGCTCCGTAACGGACATTGCCTTCGACATCACTGACGGATGCAGTATCACCCGCAAGGAGCACCCCGACCATCAAGGAGGAGGCATTGCCGTCACCTACAGAGGCACACTCCGACTGACCACACACTCTAATGTGCCAAGGGTGACCATGGACCACGTCAACTCCCAGATCAGTACCAAGCCCAAGAACATCCTCTGTGGCACCCTCATGTGCAGGACCCCCGGGCCATGGCCTCCCATTCTACAATCCCATTGTAGACATCATTGCACCCCAGGGTCTCCCATCCCCCGACGACATCCAACTCGGTGAACTCAAGTTCCACCTGGGCAACCCCAGTGACCAGAGCACCACTCCCTCCTGTCACCAACATCAGACGCAAGCAACAAGTCACCTCAACATGCCACATAGCAGGACACACGGTCGAGCATGTCACCTCTGCCAGCGGGTACTTCAACTACAGCCACAACACCGGACTCTCCTGGCACTACCATCATTGGATGAATGACATCTTCACCTTGCCCACCGGACACCAGCGCCGTCATCGCACCCCGTCGCAGCTGGATCAAGGCCACCGCAGGACGTCTGGTCAAATGCCTCCGCACCAACACTCCACCAATGCTTCCACACGATGACACCGCAGCGCGCAACCACCACCGATGGATCTCCAACATCGCCGACATTCGGGCACCCCACATGAACGGCACTGCATCAGTACCTTCCGCCTGCCTGATAACAGGTGTGAGGGTGAGGCAGTGCCATAGGAGATAGGCTGGCCCCATGCATTGCTGGAGTTGCGTCTTGGTTGTGACACAACTGCAGCAATGCATGACTTTAGCGCAGACAGATACGTCAGGATTCCTGACGTATCTGTCATTACTTGCGTCATGGAGCGCTGTCCAGTGAGTACAGCGCATCCATGCTGTTGCAAGGAGGGCGTAATGGGAAGTGTTGCTACGCTGTCTTGTTGCAGCGCAGCAACACTTTTCATGAGTGGGGCACAGGAATGCGCACTAACTCATTGATGGTGCGCATTCCTGCACTGTATTGTTGTCGCAGGGCAGCGCTGCAACATTGCTTGCAGCGCTGTCCAGCACCAAACACATGCATACATGTGGGCCCAAGTCTTGTCCCCATTTTTAAGATCAGCTATTTTTTGGTCTTAAGTTCCTGCAGCTAACGGACCTTAGCGCAACTTTTTTTATCGCTTCGCGGGTCCGGCCCATCCTTGTTAATAGGGCGCAGTGGTGTTAGCATGAGTTTTCCTGAAATTTTGAGAAGGAACGCCTACCTTGCATGTCATTAACAATAAATATCGCTGGCATGCAAGGCGATAAGAAAACCGGCTGCTATCGCTGGAAAGCTGTCGCTAATGCCTGTTAGCGACAGCCTGATAATAGGGCGTTAAAAAAAAAAACACGTTAGCGGCAGGAAAGTGCCGCTAACGCGGTGATAAATGGCTTGATAATATGCCTCAGAGTGTCTTCTCCTTCTTTAGTGTTGTAAGTAGGATAAGTAAGAGGAGAACCAATGAAGCCGGGGCTACTCTGTCAGATAAAAAGGGCTATATATTTGAGATCGGTTACATTTTTTCGAGCCATTTGAAATAACATTTTTTGTTTATTTGTTTATTTTGGTCTTTGACTTAACAAAAACGCATGTTCAGCAATTTGTCTCATGTCAGAAAAATGTAAAAGTGTGGTTTTCACACACCGGTTTCAAAGCCAGGTGTACAGTGTGCTGTCAAACTTCCGTGTGGTTTTACTACTCCAGTTCCCAGGAAAAACACCTATCAGTGTATCAAGTGCCTGGTGACGTTTAAAAACGAACGAGAAATACAAATCCATGTTGCCAACCACATGATTGGTGAGTATTATTTTCAATTGTATTCAGCATTTTGCACTTCCATGTCTGTTGTAGTTGTATCACTATCCATTTTATTGCAACCTTAAATGCCCTTGATTGATTGCATTGTCGCTGCTCGTTACTTCATTCTAAGCATGTGTTGTATCCTGGTTTCAATGTGTTCATGCTCTGCCAGTGAGTTCCTCCTAGAATGATGTAACATGGAATGTTGGGGGTCAGAGACTACAGTTGGAGAAGGGCTGAGCAGCATGCTGGCTGCTCCTGGTGGGGTTAGTCCTGGACTGAACATCTGGACATGTAACTTGTACAATAAATACTCCTGAAATACTCATACCTGTCTGGACCTAGTTACTACAATTTTATGGCGACGAGTTGTCTCAAAGAACCTGCGTGTGTACCTTTCAAGACCTCCATTTGCAAGAAGGAGTATCTGAGAACCTCATCTCAAGGTGAAGCAACCGCTGTACATACAGCTGTGCACATTCATCATTTATCTGGCTCCACAGCCTCACCAGTGACCCCACATCGGTCGCCCTCCACACAATCGTGCCAGATTATCTCAGTTTCAAGCTACAACTGCATCTCAACTGCAGCTCAAAGAACTACTTGCTGTTCCTACAGCATCTCGACATTCTCTACTGGAGCTCAAAGCACAGCATGCCAGCCTCTCGACAAACAAGCGGTTAACCTCTCAACAAACGAGGAGCAACGTTACTACCCAATAGTCCTCCGCCTACAATGAAAAGTCTTGCTACGTGTATAAACACCGCATGGGCACAGCACACGTCAAGACCTACATGGGCATATGTCTGCTGTGCATTTTTCTAACTACAAAAAACTGCTCGTGGGACTGAGTGGTGGTCATTCACAGCGCTGGTATTTCTTATGGGGTAGCGTGATGACGGTTTGGCGTATGATGGCCGTTTGGGCGTATATTTATCTCCACGCTATCCACTCAATTTTTGCTGTTGTGGATTTATGGGGTAAGTCTTTTTAATTTATTTTGGGCCCCAGCTTTTCCTTCGACACTTGGCAGTTCAACCGCCGCATTCATATTTGAAATAGACCTGGCACGAGCCACAGACAGCACGCGGAATCTCACCTGCATTGTGGTTACGTGCTGATGGCTCGTGGGTCCCTTGGTGTCGGTGCTGTCAGTCTAGCACTGCTGAAAGGACGCACTCTTGCACAGACGTGCCGTGAGCCATCCGGCGGGACGTCTGCCACATGCGCCGCCATTTTGATTTTGTCATGACTCTGCATTCGTTCCTAAACGTTTTGCCAACCACGTCATTTCTTGTCTGTCTAAATAATGTTTCATCAAGGTCAAGTGGGAACCGGTCACAACGCGGAGTTTGTTTGGTTCTGTATGTTGAGGATTCGACTACGAGGGATTCCCTATACTATTTCAACGTGGCCGCATGGAGTTTGAAGTCAACGCGGTCGGACTGGCCGTGGTATCATCGTCGAGGCATTCTTTAGGTGTCTGGTAAATTGTTTCCGATGCTGTTACACTGAAGGTACTCAATTACTTTATTTTTGGTGGCCCATCTGACTGTTCCTACGTGTGGTACACGATGTGTCCTGCCCAGTCACACGCCGTTTTCCTTTTGGAAGCATGTATCGCCTCAGCGAGTTATTCAAGTCTATCGCTGCAGCTTCAGTCTCTGCTTGGTCACACTTGTTCATGTGATTCTGTGTGACTTCAGTGATTTACGAAGCATTCGTTTGACTATGTTTTGCTGATTTACAGATCTCATCTACTCTTGGTCTTACATGTATGCACAGTTTGTTTACTTAGGACTTTTCATATGAAAATTCTTTGATTTTAAACATGCTATTATATTCATGCATTCTCAAACATTGTTTTTAATACGTAATTTTCTCCAGAGTAATTGGAAGTCATAGTAAGACCACCTGTAGAGTTTTCCTTTCAGTTGGTGGGTTTCCATTTGAGAAGGTGCATTACTTGACCCTTCTGGATTTTTCCAAAGGGTTTGTTTCACTTATTCACCTGTCTAGGGGTTCTGTTACTTTATGCACAGTACACTTGTAGGTTTCTCTCTTGTTTGCTTCCCCGTCACTACAGTGCACAACTACAGACCTTCACACGAGGTCGTCGTCTCTCGTTCTGTTACCCTACACAGGGTGTGTCGCTCATTTTTTTTTTTACAGTGCACAATGCTTTACCTCCACACGAGGTGTGTCACACGGGTTTTAATCCCGTTGCTACAGTGCACTACCTGTGCACAATGTTTTACCTCCACTCAAGGTGTCTCGCATGGGTCCTATTCCTATTGCTCTGTGCACGTTGTTTGTACCTCTCCACGAGGTGCGTCCTTACACATGGTGCACAACATGTGACCTCAATTCGAGGTGCGTTCGTTCACGTACTTACTCACATTCATTTATATTCTTTTCTCTCAGTGCACAATTTACCTTTCTTAAGGTGTGTAGTGTGAGGTGTACTCTGTTTCTAATAGTGCACAACATTTTAATCTCCACTCAAGATTGCCTTTGGTCATTCCAATTTTTACACCCAAAAAGGGTTACAGTCCCTTCTGTTCAGTGCACAACATTTTACCTCTCCTCGAGGTGTGTTGTATGGGTTTAAGTCCCTTCACAACAGTGCACACATGTTTAGTACAAAATTACCTTCACAGAGTGTGTATTTGGTCTAAATACCAATTGGTGTTTCACTCAAGTTTATTGTGTTTTGTTCACATTTTCCAATTTGGTATTCAACGTCTTGTTTTTAATTATATTGAGATTTTTAATGGGAAGTATGAGTGATTTAGTTTAATTGTCTCATTATTTCCTGTTACAGCTCAGTTTTCCTTTTGATATCTTTTATTGATGTCATCTGTGGATTCTGCATTCTATTCATTTTTCATTATGCGATGGAGTAGTATGAGTAATGTCTTGTATTTCTCTTCTTCTCCGTTTTCTTGTTTTCTCCTGCTCTGACTTGCTTCTTGCATACCTTTCTGGCCAGTAGGTGTGCACGGGGTAGTCAATCTCTTGTATTATTTATAGAAAGGAGGATGGGTAATGGTTTATGTTAATCTGTTTGCTCTTCTTTCTATTGTTGTTTCCTTCCATTGTTTCCTTCCATTTTCCCACTGCTCTTCTTGTATCTCCCTGGTTCCCTCTACCCTCTGCCACTCATCTAGCTTCTGTTTTCTCCTATATCCGCTATGCTGTTCTTTTCTGTTTTCCTTTTTGGAAGAAAGGAGGATATGTTGTATCCTGGTTTCAATGTGTTCATGCTCTGCCAGTGAGTTCCTCCTAGAATGATGTAATATGGAATGTTGGGGGTCAGAGACTAGAGTTGCAGAAGGGCTTAGCAGCATGCCTCCTGCTCCTGGAGGGGCTAGTCCTGGACTGAACATCTGGATATGTAACTTGTACAATAAATACTCCTGAAATACTCATACCTGTCTGGACCTAGTTACTACACATTGCTATACAGATTTTCCACCCTTCTGAACCTCAGTACATCATTTTATTTACATGGCAACCAAATGCAGTGCTTCTTCTATTTTCAAGAACTTATTCTCCACTGTACAAATAACAAAATGACGTGCGCTAGCTGATAGCCACTTAAGAGAAATTGTGCTTTTATTGTGCGCGGCATTGAAAAGAGGTAACTACTTTCTTTATTGTCATTGACTGTTTAATGATTTTTCCAGGTACATATTTATCAAACGCAAATGTTGAATCTGTACACTTTTTTGTGTGACTGCGTTTGATTTTTGAAAATGTAGTTTTGCAGCAGTTTAGAATTTTACTTGTTTTTAATAATAATTATGTGTCTGACTCTCTGCGTGATGAAGAATACATGAGTGTCCAGTTGAGATCTAGTAAGTACCTTAGATTTAACTGTTGGATCTAGACAGAAGGTTCAGTCTTCTTTATAGGTGCAGTCAATGTTGAGATGTGTAATGAGCCTGGCTACACAGAGTTAAAGTATCAACCGCTCTGGTCCTATTTGGACTATCATATGATGTTGCGTTGCATTGCTGGTGGGATACAGCACTCACATTTGTGGTTTCCTTTAGCCATTTGATTCAAAATGTCACGTCTCAATGGCTTTAGTATGATCTTTGTTCCTGCAGTAACGCATGTTTGGTTAAATATCGGCCCTTTTCACATGTTAAGAATCACACAAGGGTAATATGATGAGGAACAGTTATGGTGGGGCAGTTGAACTCGATTAAAACTCTTCTAAGTGTTCTTTAAAGACTCTGTATATTCTGTGTTTGCTTGTCACATACTTTTCTCCAATTATATACATTGCATTTGAACAATCATCATTCTTACCCTCTGCGTAACTTCCTTAGTGACCTCTAGATGAGTTCTCTTTTTACTGACTAGATTTAGACTCAATATGATACACTATCTGCTGGCTTCACCAAAGGGTTGGTATCCCCCGGGCACTTTGGGTCCGTGTTGCTGTGACCTACAGTCTCCTCAGGGAATCACTGACTAAATATCGAAGGTCACAATATCAACCTACAAAAATATCGCAGCAAAAATATCGAAGACAAGAATATCGACATCCTATCTACATTAAGGTAAGTACAAAAATATCGGAAAAAAAATATCGATGTCAAAAATATTGTTGTTAAAAATATCGTTTTTAATTTAAGTTAAAAAAATATTGTAAAATAAAGTAAATAATACATATAATTAAAAGAAACAGTTAAAAATATTTTAAAATGCTTACAAATTATAAGTAATATATATAATTTAACATTACATTAAACATATACATATAATATATATATACTTATGTATTAATATGTTTTAATATTTATTTTAATAACTTATACATTGTTTAATTTATTTTTTATAAATTATAAATACATCTATAAACATAAAACAATAATATAAATAAAAATTAAATAAATATATGTAACAAATTAAAAAAGTTAAAATAATTTTAAATCTTTTTAAAAATGATTATACAGTACATTAGCTAAAAAAATACAAAATATTAGATAACGGAGGAAATAAAATTACTATTCCCACTCCAGTGAGTGCAACAGTAGGGAAAGTGTTGGATAGCGTAGGGGTAACAATTACTATTCCCACTCCAGTGAGTGCAACAGTAGGGAAAGTGTTGGATAGCGTAGGGGTTAAAATTACTATTCCCACTCCAATGAGTGCAACAGTAGGGAAAGTGTTGGATAGCGTAGGGGTAAAAATGACTATTCCCACTCCACTGAGTGCAACAGTAGGGAAAGTGTTGGATAGCGTAGGGGTTAAAGTTACTATTCCCACTCCAGTGAGTGCAACAGTAGGGAAAGTGTTGGATAGCGTAGGGGTAAAAATTACTATTCCCACTCCAGTGAGTACAACAGTAGGGAAAGTGTTGGATAGCGTAGGGATAAAAATTACTATTCCCACTCCAGTGAGTGCAACAGTAGGGAAAGTGTTGGATAGCGGGGGGTAAAATTACTATTCCCACTCCAGTGAGTGCAACAGTAGGGGAAAGTGTTGGATAGCGTAGAGGTAAAAATTACTATTCCCACTCCAGTGAGTGCAACAGTAGGGAAAGTGTTGGATAGCGGGGGGGTAAAAATTACTATTCCCACTCCAGTGAGTGCAACAGTAGGGAAAATGTAGGATCGCGTAGGGGTTAAATTAACATACTTATAAATTACATTTTTTTTAAATAAATAACATATTAATAATTATTTAACCTAATAATTATTAATAAGTACCTATTAAATTAATATTTACTTAAACAACATTGAATTACTTCCCACCCTATTCCCTATAAACACACAATGCGCTACACATAAAAAAATAACACAATTAATTTAATTATCAATTAATCAATTAATAAAAATTAATTACCAATTAATAATTAATTAACAATAAATTAATTAACAATAACAATAAATTTAAAAAAATACATTAATTATCATTAATATAATTTCTACTTAACCAATCAATAAAAATTAATTACCAATTAATAATTAATTACCAATAAATTAATAATCAATAACAATAAATATACACATATTAACTAATTAATTATATTTAAATTACTTCCCACCCTATTCCCCTATAAACCGACAACCTGCTACACATTAAAAATAACATAATTAATTTAATTGCCAATTAATCAATGAATTAAAATGAATTACCAATTAATAATTTCTTTACAATAAATTAATTAACAATAACAATAAATAAAAATTAATAATAAATTAATTATAGTTAAGATAATTATAAATTAACCAATTAATATAAATTAATTACCAATTAATAATTAATTAACACTAAATTAACAATAAATAACAATAAATAAAACATATTAATTAATTAATTATAATTAAATTACTTCCCACCCTATTCCCCTATAAACCCACAACCCGCTCTGATACTAAAACGCAAAATTTCCTTTAAAAACAATTACTATTTTCTAAACATTTAATAAATATATTTAAAAATAATGAAAAAACTTACATATAAAATACATAACACAAAAAAAAAAAAAAAGAAATCGATATTATTAACTATGTTTTTGCTAACGATATTAATGACTTCGATATTACTTACTTCGATATTAAAAAAATCGATATTACTTACCTTAAAGTCGATATTCTGGTCAACGATATTCTTGACTTCGATATTCTGTCCCTACGATATTAAAAACTCGATATTAGTGTAGGTCGATATTTAAAATTTGATATTTTGACTGCCCACCCTCCTCAGGATACCCGTCACTTCACATTGTTCTGTCAGTATTTCTCAGGCCCGAGGAATATATTTATCAAACCTTTATTGATATGTGTTTTAATTTTAGGCAAGCACGTCCAGCCCTGTTTTTTCTGCAACTTTTATCAGATACAAATATTACTTTTCAAGCGTGTGGTTTTCTCAAAGCTATAATAAGATTAAGAAATTCCATGTTTGATTAATAAGCATATTGACTAATCTTTTACAATTTGTAGTCATTCCAAGAGTATTTTACCCGGTGCGTTCCATTGTTGTGCTGAATTGTGTATCTTATTCGTTTTATCTATTGTACTAATGATTTTTCTAAATCATTTTGTATGTGCTTTTATGGTTACTATTTAACCGAATAAAGTCTATTTGATTGATTGAGTTCTCCTTAGTTAGCTACTGTAATTCTGCCAGTACTCTGTGATTGTTTCTCTCGTTTGAAAATCCTGCAGGAGCATTAATTTGTGACACAGCTGGAACACATGCATATGATTCTCATGTTCTTGGTGATTTATGGCTATAGTAACATTTCTAAAGCATTTGTAACGGGAGCAAAGCACCTGTTGTTTTCCTGTCCTCTAGTCCGTCCTTTTTCTATTTACTGCACCATTGACTTGCCACGGTTTTTTGGATCGCTCTTGTTTATCTGTCTTGGGCAGCTCAAGATTCTTGCATCTGCCAAGGAAGCAAATACCTAAAGTTACCTCGGCCAGAACAGTAGCCTTTCACACTAACTAGGTATTCGTTCAAAGCTACTAGACATGATCATATTTATCTAGAGTGCAGAGAATGGCATTATGTTAGGTCAAACAATATCTCCACACCCCTCTGATGACAGTATCGCCGGCATGATCTAGCATCCTCCCCCCCATATACATCTGCTTGGTCAAAAATGCAACTGCATAGATAATTCTAAGGCCTTGAGGAAAACAGTGTCATATATTTGTTTGTGATATGGTCCTGGCAGTCCATCGACACCCATTGGCATACATGCCAACAGGCCTGATTCAGATGAGACTCACGATTTTGTAAGGCAAAAATGGCTTTATGTCAATGGAGGAAATACATTCCCCCGATTTTCTTTGTCAAAATCTGCCACTTTCTACATTACGCAGTGGTTTCCCTGTTTAAGCCAGCCAAATCCATTACTGTTACAGAACCCAAGGGTCAAGTCCTTGAGAACCGTACATATCATTGTGTGTCCGACCGAAGATTCGGTATCATATGTAATTTAGAAATGTGGTGACGCTTCATTTCTTTGACCTAAAAGGAGAACTCCTTGCCCTACACTGTTTTTAAGTTACCTTATTGTTAGATTACTGTAGCTTGTATTTGCAAATTGGAGTTTCTTCCCGAGTATAGCAGTGATAACTACTCCTTCATGAGTGTCACTGTGTTCACTAATCTGTGCTTAATGACTTCTTCATTTGAGGGTCTGCATTCTGGCCCTGCGACCCATGTTGCATTTAGAGAATGTTGTGAGTGGCACATTGTTTATTGTATTGTGGTGTGCACATTCGTAATGTTTTACTTTTAACCCTTTGGCTCATTGTATTCTCTGCAGATTGCTGGTTTGAATATCAGCAGGCTAGGCTATCATTCTTCTGAGTTTCACTGAATAAGTATAACTAATTCTGGTTGCAGTGTACTCTATATCAAGTCATATAAGCCATGAAATATTACACCTTTTTCCCTTCCCTGTCCCTCCACTGTCCTTCTTGATCCAGGTGACTGGCTGGCATGTCCACCGCTCAGGTTGCTTTTGTATTTTCACTATACTGGTTCACCGCTGGTCCTTTGTGGGTTCTGGGGTGGTGTGCTGCTCGCCGAGGAGGTGCTTCAGCGCCCTGTTGGGGGTGGCGGGCGCTATATAAAGCCAAACCTTTTTCCCTCTTCTATCCCTCCACTATCCTTTCAATCCAAATAACTGACTAACATATCCACCGCTCAAATTACTTTCATATTTCCACTATACTAATTCACCACTAATCCTTCATGGGTTCCGGAGTAGAGTGCTACTCGCTGAAAAAGAACTTCGACGCCTCGCCAGGGGTAGTAAGTGCTATATAAATGGAATTACAATACAATTACAATAAGAAACAGGTCTGTGTGGGGGCTGTGGTGGCTAGAAATACATTATGTCTCTGTGTGGGGGGGGAGTGCGGGAATGAGGCTGTCAGGAGTCACCTCCCCTGAAGATTATTTTAGGTGACCAAACATGACCAATTTTAAAGTGATTATCCAACTGTTTCTTCAAAGTTTTTCAGTGTTAAACTGATCTATGTGTACACGATTGTGTGTGAAAGGAGACCTGTCCCACTTTCCAAACCGGCAGCTTTAAATCCTGCTTGTGAATAAATGAATATATAAGTGTTGAGGGGGATTACCTGTCCTGTCTGTGCATAGATTTTGTTTCAGAAGGCATAGCTCCATAAAACATACAGGAACATCTATCAGTTACTGCCAACTAATGAACAACCATTTGGCTGCAAATGTCTCTTTGGACACACTCTCCCTCAGCTGAAAGCGCAAACCCGACCGGAAGGTATTGGAGTGCTTTACTGAGCTGTTCTCCAGTTCCAAAAGTAGCAGCTCGCTGCGCTTTGCTCCTCGACTCTGGTTACCTGTAAAGG
This sequence comes from Calotriton arnoldi, assembly GCA_963921515.1. NCBI lineage: Eukaryota > Metazoa > Chordata > Amphibia > Caudata > Salamandridae > Calotriton > Calotriton arnoldi. The sequence goes on along the minus strand of CAWUFW010022532.1, from coordinate 45,330 downwards.
GTGTGATTTCACCCACAGCTTAACGTTGCTCTCGCTCATTTGCTTTTCTCCCCCTGCCCATCACATTGCTCTATTGTTTGCTTCCCTATGCCCTCCGTGCCCCTTGCCCCACCGCGCCATCATTTTTGCTTCCCCACACCCGCAGCCTCAGTTTTGCTTCCCCACACCCTCCCCATCTGTGTTGCTTCTGCTACCTTCTGTTTGCAACACCCCCCGCCCTCACACACACTTTTAACTAGCATTTGTAATGCTATAGATCTCGCATTTGAGATAGTTTAAGCTATTAGCATTGTAAATGACAATGCCTTTTATTTGTTTTAAAAACCAAAACATAAATAAAAGGCATTGTCATTTGCAATGCCAATAGCTCAAACCCGTGTAAATGCGAGACCTATTGCATTGTAAATGCTTGTTATAACAGTAATAACTACAGGCTGTTTTTAGGGGGATTGCATTCCTGCAGACGCTCAAATAACACTGTTTTTCCAACTTCTAATCCTGAGGACTGTTTTGCTGGTGATGTTTCTTTACCCTTTCTCACGTTCCGGTCCACAGTGTGGTTTTGTCGCCGGCTAGGGAGTGCGGTTAATTTCTTGTATTTTATTGCTTTCTTCCCTCGGGATCCCATTGACAGACTGAACTGTACACATGCATGGGGGTACACGACAGAATCGCTTACCTCCAGTTTTGTTGAACTTTTCACTCAATTTTCAGTCAAAATTTCCCTTTCTCATAAAGTGTACATCCGTACCAAAGTGTAAGATTTTATATTAAATAGTGTCTTATTGTTATGACTACAATCGGTACTGACTGGTCTTCTTTTACAAGCACGTTTCTTTCCCATTACAACCCACACTCCTTGCACTGCTGCAGCATTACACCTAGGTCATCACAGGGCAGAGCTCGCCCGTGGTGCGGGAAGAGGGCATCAGCTGGCAAACCAGGGAGCTCCCTCCGACCTCGGAATGGCAATTGGCTCTGAAATGAAAGGCCACTTCGCTGCACACAACCTGTACACACTTCCAGCTGTTGAAATGTTGTTCATATGTGCGTTCACACTTGTAATCAAAAGCCCCGGCCAACCGTGCAATGGCCCGACCACTCACGTCCGATTCCAGGCCGGGCTGCAATGCAACAAATATTGTGGGGGTTAATCAACTATCTTGTTCTGCAGAGAGCTTTCTTTTTTCACAAACTAGAAAGAAACCTGGACCGAAAAAAACGTTGATGTATATGTCAGCCAGCTGTTCAAAAACTGGTGCACATTTGGTTTACTTCTTGTTGAACGCGGTTATCATTTTAAAACCAGTAGTTTTCTTAAAATCGAATATTTCAATAGGACGACAAAAAAAGTTAATTTTTGAAATGCATTGTTTTTCACATTTGATTTTCACCCGACTTTTAACGCGCATACCCATTGATGCAATCGAGGGCTGCATGCATGTGTGTGCGTGTATATTTATCTATGTTTACCTTCATGTTTATTTTCCTGCAAGCATACTCACACGCTTAGACAACTTCCATAAATATGTTAATTTATCTATATTCTACGTCGAGTACGTGAAGACGTATCTTTGCAGCCAACGTGAACAGTCTTAGTATATACGGTGTCCTTTATGGTAACCGATTTGTTAGGTGACATTGAAAACTTGTGTAATATATAACGGGCATGATTGGTTTTTTTATGGGTTGTTTATTTTTTTGCCAAAAAATGTTTATCACCTCCCACGTGGTCGATGTAAATTCTTGGCCTTTGAAACTTTTAATCTTCAAAACATATTTTTCAACACAGGTCCTTCTTCCTTAAGAAATATAATCTAAGGTCTGGAACTCAGGCAAATATAGTGTTGCTGTTTTTGTTAAGGAATCTGCATCACAAGAACCCGAAAGTGACTTTGTTAATCCGAGCAGGCCAAAATATCGTTGTGGGACGAATTGCAGATTCACTTTCTCTCAGTCCGCGAGCCTCCTGTGTGCATTCGGACTATCGGGGCCGCTTTACTGGGTGAAAATTCGCCGGTCCGAATGGACATGTTATTTGATTTGGGCCGCAGTGCACAGAACGAACCACAATTGACTCACCATAAGTGTGAAAAAGACTGCTTTATTGAAGACAGGCGCACCTTACACAACATAACCTCGGCCTTTGCCTCACAAAACTATAGCTAACTATACAAACTTCATCTACTTATCCTCCTCCCCCCACCCCTAAGGTTTCCCCAAACACAATTGCAATTTATTTAACAGACCCCAACTTGATCAATAACTTTTGCCCCTTTACAACCCTGTAACCTCTTCTCAACCTGTCTAAAGATCTACCTACTCGATCAATAACTGTTAACCCTTTAAACCCTGTAACCTCTTCTCTACCTGTCTAAAAATCTATCTACTAAGTATAACCTATCCTAACCTCATTACCTAATTGTCCCCAACCATAAACTGAAACAGTAACAACTGGCCAAAAATAGCTAACCGACGCCACTCAGAAATAGTCCTTACGACTTTTCTGACCCCTCCAACCTCTAGGCCCCTTCTAGAATAACGTCTTATATCCAGGAATGAATCTAAGACTTCCTTTATTTGAATCAAGTATAGCTCCATCCCGAAGCGAGACAAATGCACCCCATCATCCCTGAAAAAATTATTTGCCGAATACTTCTGCTCTGGGTGATCCGCCGCCGAATACTTTAGTTCTGGATGCTCTACCCTTCCAAAACCTGCCTCTCTGCAAAACACCCTCATCTCTCTGTTTACCTTCCTCCTGGCCTTATCAATGGCAACAGGCCTCTCGGCCCCCCTCCAATGCCTTGTGGGAATAAACTCACTCCACACCACAAAGCACCCAGACCACTGCCTCTTGATCTCCCGCAAATCCCTTTTCATCTGCTTCAACAGAGACAACCCTTTGCACACCACTAAATCATTCTCCCCCCAAGTGAATTAACAGCACATCTGGACAAACATGGCGCCACAGTAACTTATTTAAAAGGGGGAAAAGCTTGTGCCAATGCATGCCCCCTTTTCCGTGCCAACTGACTTTAAACAATCCGGGTCCAATCCTAGGTTTACCACTTTCCTTTATTCTGTTTGTGTCTTTCCACCCATTTCACAAACGAATGCCCAACAATCCAGATAGCGAGCGCCTCTGACTCTGGCCCTGCTGCTGCACCTGCAAAGACACATGCGTGAGAAAAATTCACATTCGCACCTTCCTCCCAACCCCCCCTTCCTGCTTTGATATAGCGTTTATAACAATCTGATGACCAACGTCCCAGTTGCTTCAACCTCTCTGAGCCCCACCCTATCTTCGCCATGTCAGAAGTCACCCCAATCCTGAAAGAATGAGTACCAAATTCCTCAGGCACCTCCCCCAATAATTTTAACGCCCGCCTCATGACCCATAGAAGCTGTGCTGCAGTGACTTCCCGCCCCGAGGTCCTGTAAAAAATGCCCCCCCCTCCCTCATTGCTCCTCCCCGCAAAAGGCACCCCCATCGAACCGGGCAGATCCTGGGATCCTCTCTAGCCCACAGCGCCACTGACCTCCCCGTCCCCCTTTGCTCTATCTTCGAGCGCCTGAGGAAGATGGAAACTGCATCATTCCCTTTTTCACATCCCTGCACTTCTGTCCATTGCAGCCCTGGTACCCCATTCCTTCCCAACAGCTCCAAAACCCGGAATGCTCCGCAATACAGCCAAGACATTAACGCTGCAAACAATATCACCTCCTGCCAGCTGCAGCATACCTTTGGCAACACCTCTATCTACCAGCACTTTATTCACCGGTAACCTAACCCGCTGTCCTCTACCCATCTCCCTGGCCCAACCCTCTAGCAACCTCTTACCCAGCTCGCCCACCGTTGGGGCATATCCCCACACTAACTTGCCCATGAAGGCTATCCCTGCCAGCTTTGCCGCTATGGTAACCTTCGACAAACCCTTCTCAATCAAGTCCAAGATGAACTGCACGACGTCCTCTTCCCTGGCCCACGTCCCAGGCCTCCTCTTTGCACCTCCCTGCAGAAATTCCTGCTACGTTAGTCCGTAGGCCTTCCTCATGAAAAGCGCTAACGACCCTACCACCAGTTGCAGCATCCTTTTTCTCCTACGGACCACATCCCTTCGGGCACCGGCGTCTTGTGAGTTTCCGCCTCCGTGGCCAGCGCATGGAACCTCTCCCACTGCAAACAAGACAAAGCATCCGCAATGTCATTGTGTACGCCCGGGACGTGCTTTGCTCTGAACTGAATGTCGTACTGTAAGCAACCCAACATGAATATGCGCAATAACTTTAAGACCTGCTCATCGCTTGCGGATTGCCTGTTGACCACCTGTACCACTGCCATGTTGTCTACCCTGAAAGTGACTCTTTTGTGTGCTAGCCTACGCCCCCACAGTGTGACCGCAACTACTAGTGGAAACAATTCAAGGAAAGCAATGCTCCAGCTCCCATCCTTTCAATGAGGCGGGCACTCTTCCGTACACCATTTTCCCTGCCAGTACAAACCGAACCCGCCTGCTCCGGCGGCGTCCGAGAATATGTGAGCATCCCATTCCCACTCTTCTGGCCCGGACATGGGTATCCCATTGAATTCCTCCAAAAACCTGCACCACATTCTTAAGTCTTCCTTTGTCCCTGCCGACAAATGCATGTGGTGGTGTGGTAGCGTGAGGCCTGCCAGTGACCTGCTCAGTCTCCTGCAAAATGTCCGTCCCGCTCTCACTACCCGGCATGCGAAATTCAAATGCCCCAGTAACACTTGTACCATCCGTACTGTCACTTTCTTTCTGGCCAGCATGTAATCTATCAACAACCTCATGTGCAGTTTTTTATCCTCCGGCAACCTGGCCTCCATAGCCACCGAATCTAGTTCAATACCCAGAAATGACAACACCTTGCTTGGACCTTGTGTCTTCTCCGGTGCTAAGGGGACACCTAGTGTCCCCATGAGCTTCTGGAAACTGTCCAGCTGCTGCTGGCAGTCCATCGAACCAGGCCGGCCCACCAAGAAGAAGTCATCAAGGTAGTGTGTCACCGTGTCTTTTCCCGTTTTCCAAGAGAAAACCCACTGCAAGAATGAACTGAACTTCTCAAACAGCGCACATGATATTGAACACCCCATGGGTAAAGCCTTATCCACAAAGATGTTTCTGTCCACTTGAATGCCCAGCAACTGCAAGTCCTCCGGATGTACTGGCAAGAGCCGGAAGGCGGCCTTAATGTCACATTTTGCCATCTCTGCCCCTATTCCTACCCTTTCCACTAGTGCCCTGGCTACGTCCACCGAAGAGTACGACACTGACGTCAAGTCACCAGGAATAAAATCGTTTACTGACCCCCCCTTGCGGGCATGACAGGTGATGCATTAGATGATACTGGCCTCTCTCCTTTTTTGGGACCACCCCGACAGGGGAAATAATCAAATTCTTTATCGGGCTAACTGCAAATGACCCCTCCATGCGCCCTTCCCGTACCACTTTTTGCAATTTCTCCCAAACAACTGATTTGTGAGCCGTCACTAATTTCAGGTTTTCCGCCCATCTTGCCAACCGCGGTCCTTCGTACCCCAATTTAAAGCCCTCCCTGAAACCCGCACTGAGGATTCGCACTTCCTGTTTTTGTGGGTAAAGTGCTAGCTAGGCCTCTAAGCAATCCAGCTTAATGGGTGTATGAGCCTTTGCCCATATAACCCTGCGACCCTCGTCCTCCCTTGCCTCCCATCCCCTGCTGTCCGCTATTGGCATTCTGATGCTGCAGCCCCTGCCCCCCTGCCTGGCTCTGTCCTGCATACCCTGGCCTGAAGCACTGTACCAGAGGGTGTCTTCCAGAGCATTTTGAGCATTTGGGCCGAAATCTGCAGTAGTCCTGGGCACATGAGCTTTGTTATAGTCCCAACAGGCCCCTGGACCTCCCCCTGCGGGCTTCGGAGTGTATCCCACCCCCCCCCCGGTGGGACGGCTTAGAAAGGGGCGATAGACTAACGGCAATCCACTGGCCGTGTACGTTGTCTTCCTAAATTTTACTGCCCCCATCGTCTGCTGGTAGAGATCCTAGTCGATCTCCCCCCAATTTGTTACGGGGTCCCATGCTATTCTGGCACAGAACTCCTCATCATAGTGTGACCACGCGTAACTCCCGTATGTCATCTGTGCCCTCCTAACTACATCCATGTATTTAAACAGTGCCACAGACCTATCTGGGTATTTCTCGCAGTACACACTTGCGAAAATTAAAAAGGCAGCCGTCCAGTTTTCTATTGTCATGGGTACCCTAGGTTGTCGGGATAACTCCATCTCATCCACTTTCGATCCGTCCTTGGATCGCAATTCCCTATGCAGAAGCTTCAACATGTCTACATACTCGCTTTTCCATATTTTTTCCTTCGTGGCTAACATGAGGTGTGCTCCCAATGGTTTCGTCACCCCCATGTACGGCAGTTTTGGCAATCTGACCTCCTTACTCTCTTTGCCCTCCGTCAACTGACTAGACCCCCCCTTCGCTTTTATCGTCCCCCGAACCCTTAGTTGCTTCAGAGTCCATCATCCCCCCTGACCTACCCTTCTCTGCCTCCTTGTCCGTCTTCTGCCCCTCTGTACCCACCCCCGTGTCTCTAATGTATCTTCCCTTGCATAATTTTAGCCTGCTGTCCCCCTCATCCCCTCTGGCATCCGTCCCCGTGGAAACCCTCTGTTTCGGGCTAGCCGCACTACCCCGCCCCCCTTTCTTACCTGGCATCAAGGTCGGTGTCCTCACCGGATCCAACCGCCTAACCAGTGTCGCAGAGGGTTAGTCATCCGAGACGTAGCCATGTACTCCGCATCCGGTCCCGCCTCCTGTAACACACTAGGCACAAAATTACTTGTCCCCCCTTTCTTCGTCCACTATCTCCCCCTCTTCTAAACTATCCTCATCATAATCTAGTGGGATGTCCTCCCACTCCCCCTCCTCTTCTATTCTTGCTACCCACGTGTGCCTTGCCTCTTGCAACAACCTGTCTATTGTGGCCTCGGCTTTCCTTTTCTGCCCGTACTCTGTCACCGCCGCCCTGGAGGGCCCCTCTGCCGCTCCAGGCAGACGTGACCATTTCACTGTGTACCCCCTTTTCTGTTACCAGCTTGTGTGCAATGCTGCCCACCGCAGCATTCCCTTTTTGTCCGCCCACTGTCACCGCCGCCCCAGTGGGCACCTCCGCCCCACTGGGCTGTCGCCCCGCCGTTACCCTTTCAGACCTCTGCTCATCTTTGCCGCCATGGTCCCTCGACGTGCTCCAGCTGGCCGCCCTGGACCCTGCCTTCACTTCTTCCCGATAGCGAGGATCCGCATGCGACTCGCCCGCAATGTGCGTGCCCCGCGCTCGTTGCTCCTGCAAAGCAAATGGAAGGTCCGGCATGCCGTGGTTAGTGTCCCTATCTGTCCTTACCTGCACCTGATCTGGGCACCACTGCCAATACCCCCCCATACCTGAGCCCCCCAGGGAGCCTCTGGAAACACCCTGAAAGTGACTTCTAATGCATGCCTCGAGCGATTGCAGCCCCCAACATTGATTAACATCAGGTGTTGTATATAAGGCAGGGCCCGGCAGTTTATGGGGTTTGCGAGTCGGATTTTCGGGGTCACAGTTCAAAACAGTAGTCCCCGGCTAGTGTTTCCGCACTTCCCCTGAGCATATATTTGGAAGCAGTCTGTGCGCTGCGTGTGCCTGAGCATGCATTCGCTTTGTTTATTTTCATTTTTGTAGCGAGTGACTTCATTACATTACCGTGCAAGCGTTAAATGTGTATTCGTGTGCACGTGCAAATCTTTTACTGAGAGTTTTCTTTTACTCCGGATCTTGTCAAAAGGCGCAGCTCGTGTATAGCTTTGCAGAGGCAGTGTACAGTTGAAAGAGGCACAAGCGTGTTGCATAAATTGCCTGTCATTTGGCATCATGGCCGAGCAGAGGCCAGGCCCTCTTAGGAATCGGCCACATAGCTGGACTCAATCTCCTTGGGTCCACACTGGACAAAACTGAAACCACCAACCGCACAGAGAGCAAACTTCAATTGCAAAGCACACAAGGGCCAAACTTCAACTGCAAGCCTCACGGGGGGAGGTAGAGAGCAAAATGCAAATACTAAGCCTGCGAGGGCCAAACTGCAATTGCATACCTCGCCGGTGGGAGGACCAAACTAAAGACACAAAGCACACGGTGGCCGAACAGCAACTGGAAAACGCTGCTGGGGAGAAGGGCAGCAAATGCAAACATAGCAGCGACCAAACTGCCACTGCAAACCACACAGGGGCCAAACTGAAACCATAAACTGCATTAGCTACCAGGCCAAACTGTACACCACACACAGGTGCCAAAATAGAACTTCAAATAGTAGGGACCAGACTTCATCCATAAGATGCACAAGGCTATATCTCAAACATAAAGAATGCAAGTGACAAATGGCAACTGCAAACTACAGGGGACGGCAAACTGCACATACACACACAGAGTCCAAACCTCATCTAAAGCATGCACAGGGGCCAGAATGCAACCACAAGATGCACAGAGATTAAACCGCACCCATGCAACTGGTAATGGATACAAACCACACAACTGACGAATTGCTACTACAAGGGGACCCATACTGAATCTGCAAAACACCCATATCCAAACTGTAACTACAAATTGGACAAAGGCCAACCTGCAAACATAAATCATGTAAGCGCCAAAGTGTAACTTCATTATGCACAAAGGGACACAATGCAACTGCAAACCACACAAGGGGTTAATATCTCTATCAACGGAATATGTGTTTTTCATGCACCATCTCAGCTAATGATTTTACTTTTTATCTTCCTAACTTTTTTTATTGCATTTGTTGAATGCAAGCACTTATGCCTGTATGCACTGTAATAACAAATATAGATTTTAGTCAGTCGCCATGTGTACATGGTCAAATCACACTGAAGACACCTCTGGACTATTAGGAGAGTTATTTTCCTCTGCAAATTAATTGTTACATACAATGGGTGAGGCACTAAAAAGCATTTTCTCATGTCAGTTATGCGGTACTGTGGCAACAAACTCGAATTTGGCCTTTGCACTGTAGTAATGAATGTGTGAACGTGCATTTATTAGTACAGTTTCTCTAAATACCTTATTATTGGGCCACATTTATTTTCACTGCCATGCAGTAAAATATATATATATATGAATAGATGTATAGACAGGATAGATAGCTAGACTAAGAGTGTTTGTGTGGGTGTCTGGTGGTATAAAACAGGAACATATATTTTCTGATTCAAAATGGAAAGCTAAGAGTGTGGCGGTGTTAGCGCGCACGTCTCTGCATGTGTGTCCATGTGTTTGCACAGACTTCCTTTGTTTGAAATTTCTCAGTTGATATTTCCCTACTTTTAATTGCACTTTCTTACTCTTGAAAAGACACCAGTGCAATGCAAGTCATCTGGCCTATACACTCCCACTGTTGCTTCCTAAAAAAAACCTCTGTAGGCCCAAAACGTAGGTATGTGTGCATGAATGTATAGAAATGTGTGTGCAACCAGAAAAACACACTACAAATACACTCTCTCTAGCCCCACACTCACACAAGCACACACCACATCTCAACATTCACTTTCTCTCTCTAGCTCACAAAACACACACACTTTTCAGCTCTAGCAGAACACATGTTGTCACACACAGACATACACAGTCTCTCTCTCTCTCTCTCTCTCTCTGTCTCTCTCTCTCTCTTGCTCTCTCTCTCTCTCTGTCCCTCCCTGTCTGTCTCTCTCTCACTCCAATGCACACCCAGCAATAAAAGTGAGTTGTGTTTTACTCCCACTGCTCAGAAGAACCCACATACAATTACAACTTTTGCAGCTCTGCAGCACTACTTAGGGTTTCTACAAGAAACCTCTTGGATATCTGCATTCCCCGTCCCCGCCTGTTTCCATAAAGAAGGTGAATTAGATAGTTATTAAATGTTTTTAAGTTGCACATACTCAGTCGGTTAAAACATGCAACAGAAAACAATAGAGGAGTAACATGAAATCTGTATTAAGGTCAGCATGCATGGCCTGGGTGGCAGCCAGCCCATAACGGGTAGCTGTGTCTGAAGGAGGGCTCGCACATTTGAGGCACAGTGTTTAGGGGCCAATGTCTTCTGGGAACTCCTATTGTCCAGGCACACTAATATTGCAAAAATACCTGGGGTTTGGTTATGTGGGCAGAACGCTAAGGATATGACAGAGAGGGAGAGAGAGGCTGTTTGGTACGACAAAGCCCCCTAATACTTGTGAACACTTTGTTGCCAGTTTGGAGGTTGGTAAAAAGCCAGACCCTTCTGTCGATGGTCAGGTAGAATGAACCCTGTGTACAGCTCCGCTCCCTCGCCCTACCATGTACCAGGCCATAGAGATTGTCTGTCTAGGGTCAGAGATGGGTCTGCACGGTGACCTTTTATTGGTCAGGTCCATCATTGGAGGGGTCACTTCAGGGCCTGACTGGGACCCAAAGCAGCCCTGGCAATTTTGTCAGACCGACCCCAACCGTGGAGGGGAGGGGGATGGCAGCGTGAAGCACTGCTGCTAAACAAAAACGGCCCTCAGGACTTCTGCTTTTGTTACTGGGGGCCGATATTGCAGCATCGCTGCAGAAACGGCCCCCAGTAACAAAACTGCCCCCATCCACTTCAAAACCGGCCCCCACCCTTCCAGCTTCTGGGAAAACGCCTGCAGCCCGCTATGGCAAGTAGGGCTCTGGGTCACATTAAGCAGTGCGCAGGGACTGGGAGAGAAAAGGTCAGTGAGATATCACGCCATGGATAAACATAATCAGTGCGAATGGGGAAGTATGTGTTTGTGAATGCACACACCCTAGTCATGCAACTCATTCCTTTACACAAGCACACACACTCCACACTTGGTCTGTGTGTTCCTGCACCTTAATCTTGCAATTATTATAAACAGTTACTCTAGCATAGACACATATATGATCACAGGTAGGGGAGACAGCCTTTACCACAGATTGCCTTCACCACCGCATGCCTTTACCACGAATATGTCTTTACAATGCACTTTTTACACCACTCTGCAAACGCGCCTCTTGGCGCACTGCTGGTGGGGCGATGAGGACTAAAGTGGACATCATCCCCCAAGCCGCAGTGCGCCAGGAGGTGAGTTTGCATAGTGCTGTAAAAAGGGGGGCGTGGCCTCAGACCACTCTCAGCAATCCAGCTGTGTGGGGCTTACTGGAGGTACCTGGTGGGCTAATTGGCCCCCTAGGACTATCAGGATTCAAGGGGACTTAATCCGCCCACCAAGAACGTGCCAGGAGGCATGTTTGCAGAGTGGTGGAGAAAGGGGGCGTGGCCTGTGTGTGTGGCCAGCAATCCCACTATCTGGGGCATACTGGAGGTATCAGGTAGGCTAGTTGGCCCCTAAGGACCCCCAGCAGTGAAGGGACTTTAATCCCCATCCAAGAGTGCGCCAGGGAGCGCATTTGCAGACTGGTGGTCAACGGGGGTGTGGCCTGCTATGAGGACTTACCAATGCTGCTGTGTGGGACTTACTGGAGGTAATAGGAGGGGTAGTTGGCCCCCAAGGTTGTCCTTGGGGGCCAAATACCCCTCCTGTTACCTCCAGTAAGTCCCACACAGTGGGATTGCTAAGAGGTCTACGCAGGCCATGCCCCCCCTTTCTCCACCACTCTGCAAACGCGCCTCCTGGCACACTACGGGATGGGGGATGAAGTCCACTTTACTCTTGAGGGACTTAGGGGGCCAAGAAGCCCTCCTGGTACCTCCTGTAAGCCCTATGCAGCAGAATTCCTGAGCGCTGGTTGGAGGCCCAGCACCCTTTCTCCACCACTCTGCAACAGCGACTACCAGTTAAAGAAACACTTCCAATGTAATAGGCCTTGCATTTGCAAGAGTTAGAGCAATTGGGGTTGTAAATGTAAAAGTTTTTTACTAATGTTTTTTGGAGTGGCATGGATGTACATTGTGTGTAGTGGAATTATGTGGTATGTTGTGCAGTGAAATTATGTGGATAGAAAGTATGTGTTATTTAGTGTATAGGAATTATGTAGAGTGGGATTATGTGTTATGGAGAGTAATTATGTGGTATGGTAGTCTGTGTTGTGGAGTGGTAACCTCAGGTTTAGTCTTCCTCGTTTCCATAGACGCTAAACTATGAACTCAATGAGACAAAAAAAAGAAGGAATCACAGAGGAGCACTTCTGGACCTAGTCAGAGGTATGAGCAGGGCCACTGGAATTGTGCGACTGTTTGCCTGAACTGACTTTCACACAATTATACATTTTCCGCATGAGCCACATAATCCATCATCTGCTGCCTAATCTGCAGATTTGTACCAAAAAAACCTTGTTTATAGCTTAAACGGCTCAAACGTTACCAAAAATGCAGCGACAATTGTTACAGCGTGGTGGAAGGTCCTTTGCGAACTTAGAATGGTCACCTCTTACTTATTCCTCAATGTGGGTGTTTAATTGATACTAATAGTGTGCAAGCCACTCTTGCTTCTTTCTGCGCCTCTTGCCTTTTTCTGCATTTCTGTTGCTTCTTTCTGCACCTTTCTTTTTCTGTACTTCTCTTGCATCTTTCTGCAAATCTCCTCTACTTTCTGCACCTCTTTTGCCTCTTTCTGCACCTCTGTTGCCTCTTTCTGCACCTCACTTGCTTCTTTGTGCACCCCTCTTGCCTATTTCTGCACCTCTCTTGCCTCTTTATGCACCCCTCTTCCCTCTTTCTGAACCCCTGCTGCCTCTTTCTGCACCTCTGTTCATTCTTTCTGCACTTCTTTTGTTTCTTTCTGTACCTCTCTTGCTTCTTTCTGCACCCCTCTTGCCTCTTTCTCCACCCCTCTTCCCCCTTTCCACATCTCTGTTGCTTCTTTCTGCACTTCTCTTGTCTTTTTCTCCACCCCTCCTTCCTCTTTCTGCACCTCTGTTGCTTCTTTCGGCAACTCTCTTGCTTCTTTCTGCACCACTCGTGCCTCTTTCACACCCCTCTTCCAGCACCCCTCTTGCCTCTTTCTGCACCTCTGTTCCTTCTTTCTGCACTTCTTTTGCTTCTTTCTGCACCTCTCAATTCTTTCTGCACCCATTTGCCTCTTTCTGTACCTCTCTTCCCTCTTTCTGCACCCCTTTTGCCTCTTTATGCACCTGTTCTTTCTTTCTGCGCATCTTTTGTTTCTTTCTGCGCATCTCTTGCTTGTTTCTGCACCCCACGTGCCTCTTTCTGTACCCTTCTTCTCTTTTTGCACCCCTCGCCTCTTTCTGCAACTCTGTTGCTTGTTTCTGCACTCCTCTTCCCTCTTTGTGCACCCCTCTTGCCTCTTTCTGCACCTCTGTTCCTTCTTTCTGTAATTCTTTTGTTTCTTTCTGTACCTCCCGCTTCTTTCTACACCCCTTTTGCTTCTTTCAGCACCCCTGTTGCCTCTTTCTGCACCTCTGTTCCTTCTTTCTGCACTTCTTTTGTTTCTTTCTGTAGCTCTCTTGCTTCTTTCTGCACCCCCTTGCCTCTTTCTACACCCCTCTTCCCCCTTTCTTAACCCCTGTTGCCTCTTTCTGCACTTGTTTTGTTTCTTTCTGCACATCTCTTGCTTCTTTCTGCACCCCTTGTGCCTCTTTCTGCACCCCTCTTCCCTCTTTTTGCACCCCTCTTGCCTCTTTCTGCACCTCTGTTCCTTCTTTCTGCACTTCTTGTTTCTTTCTGCACTCCTCTTGCTTCTTTCTGTACCCCTTGTACCTCTTTCACACCCCTCTTCCCTCTTTCTGTACCCCTCTTGCTTCTATCTGCACCGCTTTGCTTCTTTTTGCAACACTCGTGCTTCTTTCTGCACACCTCTTCCCTCTTTCTGCACCCCTCTTGCCTCTTTCTGCACCTCTGTTCCTTCTTTCTGCTCTTCTTTTGTTTCTTTCTGCACCTCTCTTGCTTCTTTCTGCACCACTCTTGCCACTTTCTCCACCGCTGTTCCTCCTCTTTGCATCTCTCTTGCTTCTTTCTGCACTTCTCTTGCCTCTTTCTCTACCCCTCATCCCTCTTTCTGCACCTCTGTTGCTTCTTTCTGAACTTGTCTTGCTTTTTTCTGCACCCCTATCCCTTCTTTATGCAACTCTTGTGCCTCTTTCTGCACCACTCTTCCCTCTTTCTGCACCCCTCTTACCTCTTTCTGCACCTCTGTTCCTTCTTTCTGCACTTCTTTTGTTTCTTTCTGCAACTCTCTTGCTTCTTTCTGCACTCCTCTTGCTTCTTTCTGCACCCCCGTGCCTCTTTCACACCCCTCTTCCCTCTTTATGCACCCCTCTTGCGACTTTCTCCACCCGTTCCCCCTTTTTGCATCTGTTGCTTCTTTCTGCATTTATTTTGCCTATTTCTCCACCCCTCATCCCTCTTTCTGCACGTCTGTTGCTTCTTTCTGCACTTCTCTTGCTTTTTTCTGCACCTCTGTCCCTTCTTTCTGCAACACTTGTGCCTCTTTCTGCACCCCTCTTCCCTCTTTCTGCACCTCTGTTCCTGCTTTCTGCACTACTTTTGTTTCTTTCTGCTCATCTCTTGCTTCTTTCTGCACCCCTCATGCCTCTTTCTGCACCTCTCTTCCCTCTTTTTGTACCCGTCTTGCCTCTTTCTGCACCTCTGTTGCTTCTTTCTGTACCACTCTTGCTTCTTTCTGCATCCCTCTTCCCTCTTTCTGCACCCCTCTTGCGACTTTCTCCACCCCTGTTCCCCCTTTTTGCATCTCTGTTGCTTCTTTCTGCATTTATTTTGCCTATTTCTCCACCCCTCATCCCTCTTTCTGCACGTCTGTTGCTTCTTTCTGCACTTCTCTTGCTTTTTTCTGCACCTCTGTCCCTTCTTTCTGCAACACTTGTGCCTCTTTCTGCACCCCTCTTGCCTCTTTCTGCTCCTCTGTTCCTGCTTTCTGCACTTCTTTTGTTTCTTTCTGTGACTCTCTTGCTTCTTTCTGCATGCTTCTTGCTTCTTTCTGCACCTCTGTTGCTTCTTTCTGCACTTCTTTTGTTTCTTTCTGCACCCCTCTTGCCTCTTTCTGCACCTCTGTTCCATCTTTCTGCAATTCTTTTGTTTCTTTCTGCACCTCTCGCTTCTTTGTGCACACCTTTTGCCTCTTTCTGCAACCCTCTTGCCTCTTTCTCCACCCCTCTTCCCTCTTTCTTCACACAGGTTACCTATTTCTGTACCTCTGTTCCTTCTTTCTGCACTTCTTTTGTTTCTTTCTGCTCATCTCTTGCTTCTTTCTGCACCCCTCATGCCTCTTTCTGCACCTCTCTTCCATCTTTTTGTACCCGTCTTGCCTCTTTCTGCACCTCTGTTGCTTCTGTCTGCACTACTCTTGCTTCTTTCTGCATCCCTCTTCCCTCTTTCTGCACCCCTCTTGCCTCTTTCTGCACCTCTGTTCCTTCTTTCTGCTCTACTTTTGTTTCTTTCTGCACCTCTCTTGCTTCTTTCTGCACCCCTCTTGCCACTTTCTCCACGACTGTTCCTCCTTTTTGCATCTCTCTTGCTTCTTTCTGCACTTCTCTTGCCTCTTTCTTCATACCTCATCCCTCTTTCTGCACCTCTGTTGCTTCTTTCTGAATGTGTCTTGCTTTTTTCTGCACCCGTCCCTTCTTTCTGCAACCCTTGTACCTCTTTCTGCAACTCTCTTGTTTCTTTCTGTATCCCTCTTGCCTCTTTCTCCACCCCACTGCCCACTTTCTGCATCTCTGTTGCTTCTTTATGCACTTCTCTTGCTTCTTTCTGCACCTCTTTGCTTCTTTCTGCACCACTCGTACTTCTTTCTGCACCCGTTCCCTCTTTCTGCACCCCTCTTGCCTCTTTCTGCACCTCTGTTCCTTCTTTCTGCTCTTCTTTTGTTTCTTTCTGCACATTTCTTGCTTTTTTTCTGCACCCTCTTGCTACTTTCTCCACCCCTGCTCCCCCTTTTTGCATCTCTTTCTGTACTTCTCTTGCCTCTTTCTATACCCTTTGTCCCTCTTTCTGCACCTCTGTTGCTTCTTTCTGCACTTCTCTTGCTTCTTTCTGCACCTCTGTCCCTTCTTTCTGCAATCCTTGTGCCTCCTTCTGCACCCCACTTCCCTCTTTCTGCACCTCTCTTGCCTCTTTCTGCACATCTGTTCCTTCTTTCTGCACTTCTTTTGTTTCTTTCTGCACTTCTCTTGCTTCTTTCTGCACCCCCTTGCCTCTTTCTCCACCCATCCACCCTCTTTCTGCACCTCTGTTGCCTCTTTCTGCACCTCTGTTCTTTCTTTCTGCATTTCTTTTGTTTCTTTCTGCACCTCTGTTGCTTCTGTCTGCACTACTCTTGCTTCTTTCTGCATCCCTCTTCCCTCTTTCTGCACCCCTCTTGCCTCTTTCTGCACCTCTGTTCCTTCTTTCTGCTCTACTTTTGTTTCTTTCTGCACCTCTCTTGCTTCTTTCTGCACCCCTCTTGCCACTTTCTCCACGACTGTTCCTCCTTTTTGCATCTCTCTTGCTTCTTTCTGCACTTCTCTTGCCTCTTTCTTCACACCTCATCCCTCTTTCTGCACCTCTGTTGCTTCTTTCTGAATGTGTCTTGCTTTTTTCTGCACCTGTCCCTTCTTTCTGCAACCCTTGTACCTCTTTCTGCAACTCTCTTGTTTCTTTCTGTATCCCTCTTGCCTCTTTCTCCACCCCACTGCCCACTTTCTGCATCTCTGTTGCTTCTTTATGCACTTCTATTGCTTCTTTCTGCACCTCTTTGCTTCTTTCTGCACCACTTGTACTTCTTTCTGCACCCGTTCCCTCTTTCTGCACCCCTCTTGCCTCTTTCTGCACCTCTGTTCCTTCTTTCTGCTCTTTTGTTTCTTTCTGCACATTTCTTGCTTCTTTCTGCACCCCTCTTGCTACTTTCTCCACCCCTGCTCCCCCTTTTTGCATCTCTTTCTGTACTTCTCTTGCCTCTTTCTATACCCTTTGTCCCTCTTTCTGCACCTCTGTTGCTTCTTTCTGCACTTCTCTTGCTTCTTTCTGCACCTCTGTCCCTTCTTTCTGCAATCCTTGTGCCTCCTTCTGCACCCCACTTCCCTCTTTCTGCACCTCTCTTGCCTCTTTCTGCACATCTGTTCCTTCTTTCTGCACTTCTTTTGTTTCTTTCTGCACTTCTCTTGCTTCTTTCTGCACCCCCTTGCCTCTTTCTCCACCCATCCACCCTCTTTCTGCACCTGTTGCCTCTTTCTGCACCTCTGTTCTTTCTTTCTGCATTTCTTTTGTTTCTTTCTGCACATCTCTTGCTTCTTTCTGCACCCCACTTGCCTCTATCTGCACCCCTCTTCATTCTTTTTGCACCCCTCTTGCCTCTTTCTGCACCTCTGTTCCTTCTTTCTGCTCTACTTTTGTTTCTTTCTCCACCTCTGTTGCTTCTTTCAGCACCACTCTTGCCTCTTTCTCCATCCCTCTTCCCGCACCTCTGTTGCTTCTCTCTGCACCTCTCTTGCTTCTTTCTGCACCCCTCATGCCTCTTTCACACCCCTCTTCCCGCACCCCTCTTGCCTCTTTCTGCACCTCTGTTCCTCCTTTCTGCACTTCTTTTGTTTCTTTCTGCACCCCTTTTGCCTCTTTCTGCACCCCTCTTCCTGCTTTGTGCACCCCTCTTGCCTCTTTCGACACCTCTGTTCCTTCTTTCTGCACTTCATTTGTTTCTTTCTGCACCTCTCTTGCTTCTTTCTGCACCCCTCTTGCCTCTTTCTGCACCTCTGTTCCTTCTTTCTACACTTCTTTTGTTTCTTTTCCTCACCCCTTTTGCCTTTCTGCACCCCTCTTGCCTCTTTCTGCACCTCTGTTCCTTCTTTCTGCACTTCTTCTGTTTCTTTCTGTAGCTCTCTTGCTTCTTTCTGCACCCCCTTGCATCTTTCTACACCCCTCTTCCCTCTTTCTTCACCCCTGTTGCCTCTTTCTACACCTCAGTTCCTTCTTTCTACACTTGTTTTGTTTCTTTCTGCATATCTCTTGCTTCTTTCTGCACCACTTGTGCCTGATTCTGCACCCGTTCCCTCTTTTTGCACCCCTCTTGCCTCTTTCAGCAACTCTGTTGCTTCTTTCTGCACTACTCTTGCTTCTTTCTGCACCTCTTTGCTTCTTTCTGCACCACTCTTGCTTCTTTCTGCACACCTCTTCCCTCTTTCTGAACCCCTCTTGCCTCTTTCTGCACCTCTGTTCCTCATTTCTGCTCTTCTATTGTTTCTTTCTGCACCTCTCTTGCTTCTTTCTGCACCCCTCTTTCTCCTCCCCTGTCCCCCCTTTTTGCATCTATGTTGCTTCTTTCTGCATTTCTTTTGCCTCTTTCGCTACACCTCATCCCTATTTCTGCACGTCTGTTGCTTCTTTTGGCACTTCTCTTGCTTCTTTCTGCACCTCTGTCCCTTCTTTCTGCAACCCTTGTGCCTCTTTCTGCACCCCTCTTCTCTCTTTCTGCACCCCTCTTGCCTCTTTCTGCACCCGTTTCTTCCTTCTGCACTTCTTTTGTTTCTTTCTGCAACTCTCTTGCTTCTTTCTGCACCCCTCTTGCCTCCTTCTGCACCTCTGTTCCTTCTTTCTGCACTTCTTTTGTTTCTTTCTGCACCTCTCGCTTCTTTCTGCACCCCTTTTGCCTCTTTCTGTACCCCTCTTGCTTCTTTCTGTACCTCTGTTCCTTCTTTCTGCAGCTCTCTCGCTTCTTTCTGCACCCCATTGCCTCTTTCTCCACCCTTCTTCCCTCTTTATTCACCCTCGTTGCCTATTTCTGCACTTCTTTTGGTTCTTTCTGCACTTCATTTGGTTCTTTCTGCACATCTCTTGCCTCTTTCTGCACCTCTCTTCCCTCTTTTTGTACATGTCTTGCCTCTTTCTGCACCTCTGTTGCTTCTTACTGCACCTCTGTTCCTTCTTTCTGCTCATCTTTTGTTTCTTTCTGCACCACTCATGCTTCTTTCTGCACCCCTCTTCCCTCTTTCTGCACCCCTCTTGCCTCTTTCTGCACCTCTGTTCCTTCTTTCTGCTCCTCTTTTGTTTCTTTCTGCACCTCTCTTGCTTCTTTCTGCACCCCCTTTTGCCACTTTTTCCACCCCTGTTCCTCCTTTTTGCATCTCTCTTGCTTCTTTCTGCACTTCTCGTGCCTCTTTCTCCATCCCTCACCCCTCTTTCTGCACCTCTGTTGCTTCTTTCTGAACTTATCTTGCTTTTTTCTGCACCCCTGTCCCTTCTTTCTGCAACCCTTGTGCCTATTTCTGCGCCATTCTTCCCTCTTTCTGCACCACTCTTACCTCTTTCTGCACCTCTGTTCCTAAATTGTGCACTTCTTTTGTACCTTTCTGCAACTCTCTTGCTTCTTTCTGCACTCATCTTGCTTCTTTCTGCACCTCTTTGCTTCTTTCTGCACCACTCGTGCTTCTATCAGCACCCCTCTTCCCTCTTTCTGCCCCCTCTTGCCTCTTTCTGCACCTCTGTTCCTTCTTTCTGCTCTTCTTTTGTTTCTTTCTGCACCTTTCTTGCTTCTTTCTGCACCCCTCTTGCCACTTTACCACCCCTGCTCCCCCTTTTTGCATCTCTGTTGCTTCTTTCTGCAATTCTCGTGCTTCTTTCTGCACCACTGTCCCTTCTTTCTGCAATCCTTGTGCCTCCTTCTGCACCCCTCTTCCCTCTTTCTGCACCCCTCTTGCCTCTTTCTGCACCTCTGTTCCTTCTTTCTGCTCTTCTTGTTTCTTTCTGCACCTCCTATGCTTCTTTCAGCACCCCTCTTGCCTTTCTCCATCCCTCTTCCCTCTTTCTGCACCTCTGTTGCTTCTTTCTGCACCTCTCTTGCTTTCTGCACCCCTTGTGCCTCTTTCACACCCCTCTTGCCTCTGTTCCTTCTTTCTGTACTTCTTTTGTTTCTTTCTGCACCCCTTTTGCCTCTTTCTGCACCCCTCTTCCTGCTTTCTGCACCCCTCTTGCCTCTTTCTGCACCTCTCTTGCTTCTTTCTGCACCCCTCTTGCTACTTTCTCCACCCCGTTTCCCCTTTTTGCATCACTGTTTCTTTCTTCTTTCTGCACTTCTCTTGCCTCTTTCTCCACCCTTCGTCCCTCTTTCTGCACCTCTGTTGCTTCTTTCTGCACTTCTCTTACTTCTTTCTGCACCTCTGTCCCTTATTTCTGCAATCCTTGTGCCTCCTTCTCCACCCATCTTCCCTCTTTCTGCACCCCTGCTGCCTCTTTCTGCATCTCTGTTCCTTCTTTCTGCACTTCTTTTGATTCTTTCGGCACCTCTCTTGCTTCTTTCTGCACCGCTCTTGCCTCTTTCTCCACTCCTCTTCCCCCTTTCTGCATCTGTTGCTTCGTTCTGCACTTCTCCTGTCTCTTTCTCTACCCCTCTTCCATCTTTCTGCACCTCTGTTGCTTCTTTCTGCACCTCTGTTGCTTCTTTCTGCACCCCTCTTGCTTCTTTCTGCACCCCTTGTGCTTCTTTCACACCCCTCTAGCCTCTTTCTGCACCTCTGTTCCTTCTTTCTGCACTTCTTGTGTTTCTTTCTGCACCTCTCACTTCTTTCTGCACCCCTTTTGCCTCTTTCTGCACCCCTCTTCCTGCTTTCTGCATCCCTCTTGCCTCTTTCTGCACCTCTGTTCCTTCTTTCGGCACTTCTGCTGTTTCTTTCTGCACTTCTTTTGTTTCTTTCTGTACATCTCTTGCTTCTTTCTGCACCCCACATGCCTCTTTCTGTACCCCTCTTCACTCTTTTTGCACCCCTCTTGCCTCTTTCTGCACCTTTGATGCTTCTTTCTGCACTCCTCTTGCTTCTTTCTGCACTCCTTGTGCCTCTTTCACACCCCTCTTCCCTCTTTGTGCACCCCTCTGGCCTCTTTCTGCACGTCTGGTCCTTCTTTCTGCACTTCTTTTGTTTCTTTCTGCACCTCTCCCTTCTTTCTGCACACCTTTTGCCTCTTTCTGCACCCCTCTTGCCTCTTTCTGCACCTCTGTTCCTTCTTTCTGCCCTTGTTTTGCTTCTTTCTGCAGCTCCCTTGCTTCTTTCTACACCCCCTTGCCTCTTTCTCCACCCCTCTTCCCTCTATCTTCACCCTTGTTGCCTCTTTCTGCACCTCTGTTCCTTCTTTCTGCATTTCTTTTGTTTCGTTCTGCACATTTCTTGCTTCTTTATGTACCCCTCGTGCCTCTTTCTGCACCCCTCTTCCCTCTTTTTGCACCCTGGTTGCCTCTATCTGCACCTCTGTTGCTTCTTTCTGCACTACTGTTGCTTCTTTCTGCACCTCTTTGCTTCTTTCTGCACCACTCATGCTTCTTTCTGCACCCCTCTTCCCTCTTTCCGCACCTCTGTTCCTTCTTTCTGCTCTTCTTTTGTTTCTTTCTACACCTCTCTTGCTTCTTTCTGCACCCCTCTTGGTCATTTCTCCACCCCGTTCCCCTTTGTGCATCTCTGTTTCTTCTTTCTGCACTTCTCTTACCTCTTTCCCCATCTCTCATCCCTCTTTCTGTACCTTGGTTGCTTCTTTCTGCACTTCTCTTGCTTCTTTCTGCACCTCTGTCCCTTCTTTCTGCAACCCTTGTGCCTCTTTCTGCACCCCTCTTCCCTCTTTCTGCACCCCTCTTCCCTCTTTATGCACCCCTCTTGCCTCTTTCTGCATCTGTGTTCCTTCTTTCTGCACTTCTTTTGTTCCTTTCTGCAACTCTCTTGCTTCTTTCTGCCCCCTCTTGCTTCTTTCTACACCCGTTGTGCTTATTTCTGCCCCATCTTGCTTGTTTCTGCACCCGTTGTACTTCTTTCTGCACCCCTCTTTCCTCTTTCTGCACCCCTCTTGCCTCTTTCTGCACCTCTGTTCCTTCTTTCTGCTCTTCTTTTGTTGCTTTCTGAACCTTTCTTGCTTCTTTCTGCACACCTCTTGCCACTTTCTCCACCCCTGCTCCCCCTTTTTGCATCTCTGTTGCTTCTTTCTGCACTTCTCTTGCCTCTTTCTCCAACCCTCATCCCTCTTTCTGCACCCCTCTTGCTTCTTTCTGTACCCGTTGTGCCTCTTTCACACCCCTCTTCCCTCTTTCTGCACCCCTCTTGCCTCTTTCTGCACCTCTGTTCCTTATTTCTTCACTTCGTTTGTTTCTCTCCGCACCTCTCTTGTTCCTTTCTGTATCCCTCTTGCCTCTTTCTCTACCCCACTTCCCCCTTTCTGCATCTCTTTTGCTTCTTTATGCACATCTCCTGCTTCTTTCTGCATCTCTCTTGCTTCTTTCTGCACCCCTCATGCCTCTTTCTGCACCCCTCTTCCCTCTTTCTGCACTCCTCTTGCATCTTTCTGCACCTCTGTTGCTTCTTTCTGCACTTCTTTTGTTTCTTTCTGAACCCCTTTTGCCTCTTTCTGCACCTCTGTTCCTTTTTTCTGCACTTCTTTTGTTTCTTGCTGCACCTCTCGCTTCTTTCTGCACCCCTTTTTCCTCTTTTTGCACCCCTCTTGCCTCTTTCTGCACCTCTGTTCCTTCTTTCTGCACTTCTTTTGTTTCTTTCTGCAGCTCTCTTGCTTCTTTCTGTACCCCCTTGCCTCTTTCTCCACCCCTAATCACTTTCTTCACCCCTATTGCCTATTTCTGCACCTCTGTTCCTTCCTTCTGCACTTCTTTTGCTTCTTGCTGCACATCTCTTGCTTCTTTTTGCACCCCTCTCGCAACTTTGTATGTTTATTTTTATGTAACAAGTCACTCGGTAAAAGCAGAGATACGCATGCATACCTTCACAAACTTGATCAGACTTACAACAGTGATATGATTAGCATTGCTGTTTTATATTTGGTAGGTAGGCCTAACATTCTGAGCAGTTGATTAATAGTGAACCTTCAAGAGAAAAGTGAGATTTAAGACATCTTGGGAGAAGGATTAGTGATTAAGCTACTTTGTATGAGTCTGTTGTAAGATACAGTCAAAGTAGGCCTCTTTCTGCACCTCTGTTGGTTCTTTCTGCACTTCTCTTGCTTCTTTATGCACCTTTCTTCCTCTTTCTGGACTTCTGTTGCCTCTTTCTGTACTTCTCGTGCTTCTTTCTGTGCCTTTCTTCATATTTCGGCACGTCCTACCTATGTATGCATATTTAGAAATTAGCATTTAAAAAACCTTAGAAATTCACTGAAAAAACCAGAGGTTTCAGGGACGTTATAGTATGAAAATATCATTTAAAAAACCTTAGAAATTCACTGAAAAAAACATAGGTTTCAGGGACGTTATAGTTAGAAAATAGCATTTAAAAAACCTTAGAAATTCACTGAAAAAACACAGGTTTCAGGGACATTATAGTTAGTTGGACATTTCACTCGTACAAAACCAGAGAAATTCGGCCGTTATAGCTAACTATAACTCGCGCCCCCGCAATGCACTGCTGATGACGTCACATATTACATCACTCATGACATGATCAGTGACATCACTGATGACATCACTGATGACATCTCAAATGATATTACTGATGACATCACTAACTATAACGTCCCTGAAACCTGTGGGTTTTTCAGTGAATTTCTAAGGTTTTTTTAATACTAATTTCTAACTATAACGTCCCTGAAACCTATGGTTTTTTCAGTGAATATATATATATATATATATATACATACATACATATATATATATATACATACATACATACATATATATACAAAAATATATATTTATGTGTATATATATATATATATATATATATTATTGCAGCAGCGGCTCTATTCTCGGCATCGGCGCTCTCTGATGGTGCGATTAGTGGAGACGGCAGAGCCCGCCGTTTTGAATCGTATCCAAAGTTCCTTTCCCAGAAGAAATTCCACACGCACTCACTGGTAAATGTATGTTGCAGTTTTCAGTTTTTATTTCGGCAACAGCATTTTATTGACAAATCCAAACCCAACGCGTTTCAGTCTGTCCACAGATCTTGCTCACGGGTAGCAAAACGTTACAGCCATCATTCCTTTTTAAATCCATCACATGATGTTACATCACATCCTGGCCTCGTGACGCTTTGCATTCTGGTATTTGTAGTGTACTAAAAAAGTGATTGTAAGTGCAATTATATTAAGAGTGAAAAACGTGACTATACAATTTCTACATGGAATGTGTTATGTGTTTTTAGGGGTCACCTATCAAATTAATGAGAAAACATTTTTAATTTATTGTTACGTATCTCTATACATATGAATCATTGAACAAAGGGAGGGGGGAGGGGGGGTTTTAAGTTGTTTTAGAAGGATTTCCACATGTCATGTACCCCCTATTTTTCATTGTACACCCACCCTCCTTGTCCTATGGATCTCACATTATAGTTTGATGAAAACATTTCTACATTTTGTTGACCGAGTCTTGCCCTCTGGCGGGCCAGTGGACTTTGGTCGACTGTTTACAATGTTTATAAAGTATCGCCCCCTAGTGGATCAATTTGTTCTATTGTTGAGATCCCTAATGTATTCAATCCATATCCTACAGGTGAACCCTAGTGACAATATGTGAGAAATTGAAATTAAAAATTTAATTTCGAGACTACACTCTGGTTTTATACGTAATTACCAAGTTTCTGTATGGATAGATAGATTCATTCAAAAAAATTAGTTAAGGATAAACTATACAGTTGTGTTAGGTAACAAGTTCGTATTTACATATATAATGATTCCCTTCCAAATATCCTATAGGTGTGAGTATAACTCCTCATCCTTGTTGAGACCATAAGGTGTTAGAGTTCTGAATGATAATATATGATTCCTTCTGCCTTAAAGTTTTTCTCGATTGCCACCTCTCACATGGCGATTGACCATCTCCACAGCATAGAAACGTAGTTTCTTCCAGTCACTTTCATGGCATTTCTCCATGTGTTCTGCAACAGCATAACTCCGATCTTTGTTTACTGTTGCCCTTACGTGTTCAAGGTTGCGCTTTTTCAGTTCGCACACCGTGCTTCCCACGTACTTAAGTTTGCACGGACACTCAATTATATAGATGACATATTGGCTTTTGCAGTTGATTAGTTGGTTAATTTTCCATTTCTTTTTGTTTGCCATTGTAATCTCTTTCATATTTTGCGCAATTTGGCATACTTTACAAGTCGAACATCTGTAAAAGCCCTTTATCTCCAGCCATGTCTTCTGTTTTTTTACCGTTTCAAGGTGACTGTGTACTAATTCATCTTTGAGGCTTTTGGCTCTCCTATATGTAATCTTCGGATGATTTCCCACAGTTCTAGCCATAGTAGGGTCCAAACACAATATATTCCAATGTTTACGTATGATTTTTTCAATTTGTTTAGATTCTGTGGAAAAAGTTGTGATTAGGCGGATTGCATCGTCCTCTTCTTTTTTCTGTGACTTTATTTTATTGATAATGTCAATTCTTGACTGTTTTTCAGTTCTTTCCAGACAAGATGTTAGCACATTTTTATTGTATTTTCTTTTTCTGAATCTCATCACCGATTGTTTACTATGCTTCTGCCATTCTCCGTTCTCTGAGCATATCCGTCGTATCCTTAGTAGCTCTCCATATGGAATGTTTTTAACTAGCGTGGCTTGATGGAAACTCTCCGCATGTAACGTCGCATTACTTGCTGTGTTCTTACGGTGCAATGTTGTATGTATCCTATTTTCCATGATGTAGATCTCCGTGTCTAAGAAAACCACTCGGTTGTCGCTTATGTTATACGTGAAATGTAGGTTGGTGTTGTTTAAGATGTTAAAATATGCGTCAAGCTCTTCTTCTGACCCATCCCAAATTATGAGGAGATCATCTATATATCTCATCCAAGATATTACTTTCTCCACATATTGGTCATTATTCGTGTTCCAAGCTATCTTTTGCTCCCACCAACCCATTGTCAGACACGCATAACTAGGACTGAAGGAAAATCCCATCGCTGTTCCGTCCTTTTGTAAATAGATTTCATCTCCAAACATGAACACATTCTGTGTTAAGCACAGCTCCACCATTTCCATTATCATTGTGTTATGATTTACGAAATGTATGTTCCGTTCCTTTAGGAAATATGAACACGCTGCCATACCAATTGAATTGTTGATGTTGGTATATAACGAGATCACATCCATTGTAATTAACTCGTATGATGGTTCCCAAGTGATTTCTTGTACAATTCTGAGTAGGTCTTTGGTGTCTCGTATGTACGATGTTAGTTCCTTTACATATGGAAACAAAAATGTATCCACAAAGTTTGCAATTGGCTCTAACAATGACCCTTTTGCGGAAATGATTGGTCTCCCTGGTGGTCTTGTGGGGTGTTTATGTATCTTTGGGAGAAAATACATTGTTGCAGTTATCGGTTGTTCGGTCGTGAGGTATTTTTCTCCTCATGATCTATGAGTTTTTTCTCCCACCAACCTTGTAATTTCATATCCAACTCATGTTTGTATAATGTTGTTGGATTCTCCTTCAGTCTCTCATAATGTTTTGTGTTACTCAGCTGTGAGTGGGCTTCCTCAACATAGAGATCCCTGTCCTGGATGATAATATTGCCACCTTTATCGGCCAATTTTATTATAATTCCATCGTCCGATTTCAATATTTTTAAGGCCTTACGTTCTTCCATCGTTAGATTATATTTGTGTTTTTTACTTTTGAGTTGGTAAAGATCTTTCACCACTGCCTCATGAAAGATTTCTATTTTATTTCCGGGTGGTAACTGTGGATAATATTGAGATTTAGCTGTTTTGCCACTGCTGCCTTCCCCCAACTGTGAGCAGTATATTTCCAATTCATTAGAAGGTTCATTTACATCTTTGTCTAACTCCATCAATGTAATGAAGTGTTCCGCGTCTCCCGCTTTTAGCTCCATTGTAGGAGTCTCTTTATTTTTGTTGTGTTCTTTCATATTCAGGTTTTCTTTAAAAATATTCGCGAGTTTTAATTTTCGGATATATTTGTATATATCTATTCTGATTTGAGCCAGGTCCATATCATTGGTAGGACAAAACGAGAGACCACGTTTGAGTATTTGAATCTCTGTGTCCGTTATTGGTCTTTTCGATAGATTGATGACTTTCAGTTCTTGTGAGTTTTCTAATTCAACTTCTGTCTCATACTTCTTGTCCATGTTCCTGTTTTTTTGGGGTTTGCTGGTACGCTTGCCTCTTCTTGTTTGTTTGTCTTTGGGCGGCCTCTTCCCCTGCCCCTTCCTCTGTTTGCTCCAGGTTGTGTCCCCATGGTCTTCTCCCAGTTGCGTTGTTGGAGAGCCAGCCTCATTTCCCCTAAAAAATTACATTTGGGACGTGCTCCTCCTTGTTCCCCTTCATTTTCACTCGCATCTGTTGATGTCAGGGACGACGTACTTCCTGTTACATTTGTAGCTAAGTCAAGTTTATCCTGTTGTTTTAAGAGATCAAACTTCCTTGCATATGTGAATATGCGCCCTTCTAGGTAGTCTTCCTTATCTCTTTGGAATTTCGTCTGCTTGCGCAGTTGTACAGTTTCTTCATGTTTCTCTATTTGATGTTCAAGATCTTGTTTGAATTTTGTCAGTTCCGTATTTAGTTCTATTTTATCCAACTCTTTCTCCAATTCTTTTAATTGTAATGTCGTTCTTTCCAGTGCAATTGTTATATGTTTAATGAGGATTTCCATTAAACCCATTGATGATCTGAGGATATGTTCCCCCCATTCGTGTAATAAGTCATTGCTCGTATCTTGATGATTGGGCATTAGATTAATCCTTAGTCCCCTCGGTACTCTTTTTACTTCAAGGTATTTTTTGAGAGTAGTTACCTCCCACCATTTATTGATTTCTTTTTTCGATAGTCTCTCCCACAATCTCAGTTTAGCCCTAACATCAATGTTACGTGGAGCGGATTGCGTACCATTTCCAGTGTTTACAGCCCCCTGTTCTTCAAATAATGATTCCATTATTTCATTTCTTTTGGCCTCTCTCTTATCCATCACTGAACTTGTCAATGTTGTCATTATGCCCCTGTTTTTACGTTGTTACTCAGTCTTTATTTCATTTCCCAGTCTCCTATTTGTAACTACACATTCCTTGTATTTTACGGAGCAGTCCGTGGCATATCAATTGATGCCTTTCATGTTTTGTTTGCGTGTTACACCTCCGAAGATCAACCGGCTTTTACTTTTTGTTTTACCATGAAACAACAAGCAACTATGTATCACGCATTCACCTACTTGAAGGATTCTGTTTTAACAGAGGCCGCCCTGAAGAGTTGGGGGCTCCGTGTACTTGGAGGACTGTGTTGTGTAATTCTCGGAGCATGACTCACTCTCGGCCACCCACCTACCAAGGATTGCCAATTGTGGTGAAAGGGTGTCCGATGCAGGAAGGGAGTCGGTAGAGATTACCTCTCTTTCTGACCGTTCTGGGTGACGAGCGTTGTCCAGAGGCTGCGAAATTAACAAGCACTACGCATTTAAGCAAAGCCACAGGCCGAATACATCAACCCCTTTACGACCAATGCAGGTAATTGGAAAAACTTGAAAATAAAGCACAAAGCAGAGTATAAGTTCCACTGTGAAACCTGATAAAACAACGAATTGGACATTACCTTGCATTATGGGAAATGTAGTGTTTACTTATGGTCATGTGACTTTTAATTTAAATTGGCATGCACGACGCACTTTGTTTTTTATGGTGTTTCCTCCCGTGAACAAGGCTCACGCCGAAACGCGTAGGGGATATGGAAACTTGTGCTGTCACCTGTGGATTAAACGCTTCGCCTCAGAAATGGGCCTCTGAGTGTTGTTTGCTGTTGGCATTTGATGGGCTGCTCCATGCCCATTGTTTTAACAGAGGCCGCCCTGAAGAGTTGGGTGCTCCGTGTACTTGGAGGACTGTGTTGTGTAATTCTCGGAGCATGACTCACTCTCGGCCACCCACCTACCAAGGATTGCCAATTGTGGTGAAAGGGTGTCCGATGGAGGAAGGGAGTCGGTAGAGATGACCTCTCTTTCTGACCGTTCTGGGTGACGAGCGTTGTCCAGAGGCTGCGAAATTAACAAGCACTATGCATTTAAGCAAAGCCACAGGCCGAATACATCAACCTCTTTACGACCAATGCAGGTAATTGGAAAAACTTGAAAATAAAAGCACAAAGCAGAGTATAAGTTCCACTGTGAAACCTGATAAAACAACGAATTGGACATTACCTTGCATTATGGGAAATGTAGTGTTTACTTATGGTCATGTGACTTAATTTAAATTGGCACACACAACGCACTTTGTTTTTTATGTTTTTTATGGTGTTTCCTCCCGTGAACAAGGCTCACGCCGAAACGCGTAGGGGATATGGAAACTTGTGCTGTCACCTGTGGATTAAACGCTTCGTCTCAGAAATGGGCCTCTGAGTGTTGTTTGCTGTTGGCATTTGATGGGCTGCTCCATGCCCATTGTTTTAACAGAGGCAGCCCTGAAGAGTTGGGGGCTCCGTGTACTTGGAGGACTGTGTTGGGTAATTCTCGGAGCATGACTCACTCTCGGCCACCCACCTACCAAGGATTGCCAATTGTGGTGAAAGGGTGTCCGATGCAGGAAGGGAGTCGGTAGAGATGACCTCTCTTTCTGAACGTTCTGGGAGACGAGCGTTGTCCAGAGGCTGCGAAATTAACAAGCACTACGCATTTAAGCAAAGCCACAGGCCGAATACATCAACCCCTTTACGACCAATGCAGGTAATTGGAAAAACTTGAAAATAAAGCACAAAGCAGAGTATAAGTTCCACTGTGAAACCTGATAAAACAACGAATTGGACATTACCTTGCATTATGGGAAATGTAGTGTTTACTTATGGTCATGTGACTTTTAATTTAAATTGGCACGCACGACGCACTTTGTTTTTTATGTTTTTTATGGTGTTTCCTCCCGTGAACAAGGCTCACGCCGAAACGCGTAGGGGATATGGAAACTTGTGCTGTCACCTGTGGATTAAACGCTTCGTCTCAGAAATGGGCCTCTGAGTGTTGTTTGCTGCTGGCATTTGATGGGCTGCTCCATGCCCATTGTTTTAACAGAGGCCGCCCTGAAGAGTTGGGTGCTCCGTGTACTTGGAGGACTGTGTTGTGTAATTCTCGGAGCATGACTCACTCTCGGCCACCCACCTACCAAGGATTGCCAATTGTGGGGAAAGGGTGTCTGATGCAGGAAGGGAGTCGGTAGAGATGACCTCTCTTTCTGACCGTTTTGGGCGACGAGCATTGTCCAGAGGCTGCGAAATTAACAAGCACTACGCATTTAAGCAAAGCCACAGGCCGAATACATCAACCCCGTTATGACCAATGCAGGTAATTGGAAAAACTTGAAAATAAAGCACAAAGCAGAGTATAAGTTCCACTGTGAAACCTGATAAAACAACGAATTGGACATTACCTTGCATTATGGGAAATGTAGTGTTTACTTATGGTCATGTGACTTTTAATTTAAATTGGCACGCACGACGCACTTTGTTTTTTATGGTGTTTCCTCCCGTGAACAAGGCTCACGCCGAAACGCGTAGGGGATATGGAAACTTGTGCTGTCACCTGTGGATTAAACGCTTCGTCTCAGAAATGGGCCTCTGAGTGTTGTTTGCTGTTGGCATTTGATGGTCTGCTCCATGCCCATTGTTTTAACAGAGGCCGCCCTGAAGAGTTGGGGGCTCCGTGTACTTGGAGGACTGTGTTGTGTAATTCTCGGAGCATGACTCACTCTCGGCCACCCACCTACCAAGGATTGCCAATTGTGGTGAAAGGGTGTCCGATGCAGGAAGGGAGTCGGTAGAGATGACCTCTCTTTCTGACCGTTCTGGGTGACGAGCGTTGTCCAGAGGCTGCAAAATTAACAAGCACTACGCATTTAAGCAAAGCCACAGGCCGAATACATCAACCCCTTTACGACCAATGCAGGTAATTGGAAAAACTTGAAAATAAAGCACAAAGCAGAGTATAAGTTCCACTGTGAAACCTGATAAAACAACGAATTGGACATTACCTTGCATTATGGGAAATGTAGTGTTTACTTATGGTCATGTGACTTTTAATTTAAATTGGCACGCACGACGCACTTTGTTTTTTATGTTTTTTATGGTGTTTCCTCCCGTGAACAAAGCTCACGCCGAAACGCGTAGGGGATATGGAAACTTGTGCTGTCACCTGTGGATTAAACGCTTCGTCTCAGAAATGGGCCTCTGAGTGTTGTTTGCTGTTGGCATTTGATGGGCTGCTCCATGCCCATTGTTTTAACAGAGGCAGCCCTGAAGAGTTGGGGGCTCCGTGTACTTGGAGGACTGTGTTGGGTAATTCTCGGAGCAACGCTCACTCTCGGCCACCCACCTACCAAGGATTGCCAATTGTGGTGAAAGGGTGTCCGATGCAGGAAGGGAGTCGATAGAGATGACCTCTCTTTCTGAACGTTCTGGGTGACGAGCGTTGTCCAGAGGCTGCGAAATTAACAAGCACTACGCATTTAAGCAAAGCCACAGGCCGAATACATCAACCCCTTTACGACCAATGCAGGTAATTGGAAAAACTTGAAAATAAAGCACAAAGCAGAGTATAAGTTCCACTGTGAAACCTGATAAAACAACGAATTGGACATTACCTTGCATTATGGGAAATGTAGTGTTTACTTATGCTCATGTGACTTTTAATTTAAATTGGCACGCACAACGCACTTTGTTTTTTATGTTTTTTATGGTGTTTCCTCCCGTGAACAAGGCTCACGCCGAAACACGTAGGGGATATGGAAACTTGTGCTGTCACCTGTGGATTAAACGCTTCGTCTCAGAAATGGGCCTCTGAGTGTTGTTTGCTGTTGGCATTTGATGGGCTGCTCCATGCCCATTGTTTTAACAGAGGCCGCCCTGAAGAGTTGGGGGCTCCGTGTACTTGGAGGACTGTGTTGTGTAATTCTCGGAGCATGACTCACTCTCGGCCACCCACCTACCAAGGATTGCCAATTGTGGTGAAAGGGTGTCCGATGCAGGAAGGGAGTCGGTAGAGATGACCTCTCTTTCTGGGTGACGAGCGTTGTCCAGAGGCTGCGAAATTAACAAGCACTACGCATTTAAGCAAAGCCACAGGCCGAATACATCAACCCCTTTACGACCAATGCAGGTAATTGGAAAAACTTGAAAATAAAGCACAAAGCAGAGTATAAGTTCCACTGTGAAACCTGATAAAACAACGAATTGGACATTAGCTTGCATTATGGGAAATGTAGTGTTTACTTATGGTCATGTGACTTTTAAATTTAAATTGGCACGCACGACGCACTTTGTTTTTTATGGTGTTTCCTCCCGTGAACAAGGCTCACGCCGAAACGCGTAGGGGATATGGAAACTTGTGCTGTCACCTGTGGATTAAACGCTTCGTCTCAGAAATGGGCCTCTGAGTGTTGTTTGCTGTTGGCATTTGATGGGCTGCTCCATGCCCATTGTTTTAACAGAGGCCGCCCTGAAGAGTTGGGGGCTCCGTGTACTTGGAGGACTGTGTTGTGTAATTCTCGGAGCATGACTCACTCTCGGCCACCCACCTACCAAGGATTGCCAATTGTGGTGAAAGGGTGTCCGATGCAGGAAGGGAGTCGGTAGAGATGACCTCTCTTTCTGACCGTTTTGGGTGACGAGCGTTGTCCAGAGGCTGCGAAATTAACAAGCACTACGCATTTAAGCAAAGCCACAGGCCGAATACATCAACCCCTTTACAACCAATGCAGGTAATTGGAAAAACTTGAAAATAAAGCACAAAGCAGAGTATAAGTTCCACTGTGAAACCTGATAAAACAACAAATTGGACATTACCTTGCATTATGGGAAATGTAGTGTTTACTTATGGTCATGTGACTTTTAATTTAAATTGGCACGCACGACGCACTTTGTTTTTTATGTTTTTTATGGTGTTTCCTCCCGTGAACAAGGCTCACGCCGAAACGCGTAGGGGATATGGAAACTTGTGCTGTCACCTGTGGATTAAACGCTTCGTCTCAGAAATGGGCCTCTGAGTGTTGTTTGCTGTTGGCATTTGATAGGCTGCTCCATGCCCATTTTTTTAACAGAGGCCGCCCTGAAGAGTTTGGGGCTCCGTGTACTTGGAGGACTGTGTTGTGTAATTCTCGGAGCATGACTCACTCTCGGCCACCCACCTACCAAGGATTGCCAATTGTGGGGAAAGGGTGTCCGATGCAGGAAGGGAGTCGGTAGAGATGACCTCTCTTTCTGACCGTTCTGGGTGACGAGCGTTGTCCAGAGGCTGCGAAATTAACAAGCACTACGCATTTAAGCAAAGCCACAGGCCGAATACATCAACCCCTTTACGACCAATGCAGGTAATTGGAAAAACTTGAAAATAAAGCACAAAGCAGAGTATAAGTTCCACTGTGAAACCTGATAAAACAACGAATTGGACATTACCTTGCAATATGGGAAATATAGTATTTACTTATGGTCATGTGACTTTTAATTTAAATTGGCACGCACGACGCACTTTGTTTTTTATGTTTTTTATGGTGTTTCCTCCCGTGAACAAGGCTCACGCCGAAACGCGTAGGGGATATGGAAACTTGTGCTGTCACCTGTGGATTAAACGCTTCGTCTCAGAAATGGGCCTCTGAGTGTTGTTTACTGTTGGCATTTGATGGGCTGCTCCATGCCCATTGTTTTAACAGAGGCCGCCCTGAAGAGTTGGGGGCTCCGTGTACTTGGAGGACTGTGTTATATATATATATATATATATATACACATACATATATATATATATACACATACATATATATACAAAAATATATATTTGTGTATATATATATATATATATATATATATATATATATATATATATATATTCAGTGTTATCCTCCGCTTCCAACAGGATACATCCATCCAACAACGGACACAGACCCAGGATCAGTGCAAACAGTCTTTATTGTTCCTCTCCTGTCGCCATTACGCGTTTCGGCTCGTCCGAGCCTTGATCACATGACAGTGGTGAGTGCAGAGTGAGAAATATTTAAAGTGACAGTGCTTAATTACGATACATCACATGATGTCAGAATCATAGACATGAAAAAAGAAGATATCATTACCTATGTCCAAATGTTGAAAGACATATACTTCCTTACAAACACAATGTTTAAAATCATCCAACCTAAAATGATTTACTGATTAAAGTAATCATTTACATTTGATTGTTGATCAACATTAGGTTGCAGTATAATTTTACATCAGTTGTATTTTATGCTGGGTCGAATACCAATAACAATCGATCAGGGTCAAATACCCATATACCAGATTCCTATACCATGCATAAAAATAATTGATTAATGAAATTTCTGGGTTAAATCCTTAAAAAATACTGCTGTCCTTTGGTTTGACTTTGACATGCTAAAATTGTAAAAATGCAATGCTAAGATAATAAAGTGCTAGTGCAAAAAAGTGTAAACATGTATTGATAAAACTTAAAAATCATTCTTTACAGTTATCAGACCTTATTTAATATATTAAATATTGTGTATTATATATTGTTTTATGGTGTTTGTTAACCAATTAATTTTTTATGTTTTTTATATATGGATTTCAACTCCCATTGATTTATTATGATTTTGTTCGAAATAAGATCAAATAAGTACTTGATGTTGATGTTGGACTGATACATGTCCAAAAATAAACTGAGCACAACCGTTAATTTATCATTATGCAGAATTGTGTTTCATTTAACAACCGATGTGTGCGATTCGAAGCCATCCACCTATATTTTAATTGGATGTTGTCAACAAGAAGATATCCAAAATAGGAATAATGTGCAAAATCATGCTTATATAAATAAATAAAAACATAAAACCACATAAAATTATGGGTTAATATAAATATAAATATATAAATATATGAATCATTTTGTCACTCCTAAAATTGATGGAAATTTTTTTTTTCAATGTTGATCTAATAAACAAATATTTGCAATTAAAATAATAGATACGTGGAATCAGCCAACACACATAGGTATTAAGTTTTGTAATTATGATTCTTAAAATTATTGACATTGTTGCATAAAATTCCAATTGTTACAGTGTGTTAACCTCCTAGTTAATGAATTATATCTGATCAAGTCAAACAAGTGTGCAAATCCTCAGTGGCATTCAGTCCCCCCGGAAATTTTGTGTCTAACTGTAAGATGTATCTTGTTTCCAACTTTCTTAAAAAAAATTCCCGATCACCTCCTCTCCTACTCGGAGGGACTGCATCAATTACAAAAAACTTCAGGTTGATATTATTAGATCCATGTTTCTCCCTGAAGTGTCGTGCCACCGGGTAAGTGTTGTCCTGATTGGTGATGGCACGTAGATGTTGCAACACTCTTTTATGAACCTGCAATTTTGTGCTGCCTATGTATTGTAGCGATACAAAAGGGGATGATGGACGGAACGTTTGAGCCAATCAAACACTCACCCCCAGTCAACTGATCTGGGTTTAATCCATCATCATTCTTTAGCTCACTCCACCACCCCAGTTCAGACATGGCCATATGCAAATCAGTCTGACCCTGTGCCTCATGGGAACAGTCCAGCCCGAACTGCCAAGCCATGTCTTCCCTGGACCGGAAACAAGCATCCTAGGACCGGTTTCTGGCATTCCAGCCGTCATCAGCCAGGCTTGCTTGAATCCAGTGGCAAAGTGAGCAAGGGACCCACGTCTGGGCATACCCCCGCCAACTCAGGGCGAACAAAGCGATACAAAAGGGGATGATGGACGGAACGTTTGAGCCAATCAAACACTCACCCCAAGTCAACTGATCTGGGTTTAATCCATCATCATTCTTTAGCTCACTCCACCACCCCAGTTCAGACATGGCCATATGCAAATCAGTCTGACCCTGTGCCTCATGGGAACAGTCCAGCCCAAACTGCCAAGCCATGTCTTCCCTGGACCGGCGACAAGCATCCTAGGACCGGTTTCTGGCATTCCAGCCGTCATCAGCCAGGCTTGCTTGAATCCAGTGGCAAAGTGAGCAAGGGACCCACGTCTGGGCATACCCCCGCCAACTCAGGGCGAACAAAGCGATACAAAAGGGGATGATGGACGGAACGTTTGAGCCAATCAAACACTCACCCCAAGTCAACTGATCTGGGTTTAATCCATCATCATTCTTTAGCTCACTCCACCACCCCAGTTCAGACATGGCCATATGCAAATCAGTCTGACCCTGTGCCTCATGGGAACAGTCCAGCCCAAACTGCCAAGCCATGTCTTCCCTGGACCGGCGACAAGCATCCTAGGACCGGTTTCTGGCATTCCAGCCGTCATCAGCCAGGCTTGCTTGAATCCAGTGGCAAAGTGAGCAAGGGACCCACGTCTGGGCATACCCCCGCCAACTCAGGGCGAACAAAGCGATACAAAAGGGGATGATGGACGGAACGTTTGAGCCAATCAAACACTCACCCCCAGTCAACTGATCTGGGTTTAATCCATCATCATTCTTTAGCTCACTCCACCACCCCAGTTCAGACATGGCCATATGCAAATCAGTCTGACCCTGTGCCTCATGGGAACAGTCCAGCCCGAACTGCCAAGCCATGTCTTCCCTGGACCGGAAACAAGCATCCTAGGACCGGTTTCTGGCATTCCAGCCGTCATCAGCCAGGCTTGCTTGAATCCAGTGGCAAAGTGAGCAAGGGACCCACGTCTGGGCATACCCCCGCCAACTCAGGGCGAACAAAGCGATACAAAAGGGGATGATGGACGGAACGTTTGAGCCAATCAAACACTCACCCCAAGTCAACTGATCTGGGTTTAATCCATCATCATTCTTTAGCTCACTCCACCACCCCAGTTCAGACATGGCCATATGCAAATCAGTCTGACCCTGTGCCTCATGGGAACAGTCCAGCCCAAACTGCCAAGCCATGTCTTCCCTGGACCGGCGACAAGCATCCTAGGACCGGTTTCTGGCATTCCAGCCGTCATCAGCCAGGCTTGCTTGAATCCAGTGGCAAAGTGAGCAAGGGACCCACGTCTGGGCATACCCCCGCCAACTCAGGGCGAACAAAGCGATACAAAAGGGGATGATGGACGGAACGTTTGAGCCAATCAAACACTCACCCCCAGTCAACTGATCTGGGTTTAATCCATCATCATTCTTTAGCTCACTCCACCACCCCAGTTCAGACATGGCCATATGCAAATCAGTCTGACCCTGTGCCTCATGGGAACAGTCCAGCCCGAACTGCCAAGCCATGTCTTCCCTGGACCGGAAACAAGCATCCTAGGACCGGTTTCTGGCATTCCAGCCGTCATCAGCCAGGCTTGCTTGAATCCAGTGGCAAAGTGAGCAAGGGACCCACGTCTGGGCATACCCCCGCCAACTCAGGGCGAACAAAGCGATACAAAAGGGGATGATGGACGGAACGTTTGAGCCAATCAAACACTCACCCCAAGTCAACTGATCTGGGTTTAATCCATCATCATTCTTTAGCTCACTCCACCACCCCAGTTCAGACATGGCCATATGCAAATCAGTCTGACCCTGTGCCTCATGGGAACAGTCCAGCCCAAACTGCCAAGCCATGTCTTCCCTGGACCGGCGACAAGCATCCTAGGACCGGTTTCTGGCATTCCAGCCGTCATCAGCCAGGCTTGCTTGAATCCAGTGGCAAAGTGAGCAAGGGACCCACGTCTGGGCATACCCCCGCCAACTCAGGGCGAACAAAGCGATACAAAAGGGGATGATGGACGGAACGTTTGAGCCAATCAAACACTCACCCCAAGTCAACTGATCTGGGTTTAATCCATCATCATTCTTTAGCTCACTCCACCACCCCAGTTCAGACATGGCCATATGCAAATCAGTCTGACCCTGTGCCTCATGGGAACAGTCCAGCCCGAACTGCCAAGCCATGTCTTCCCTGGACCGGAAACAAGCATCCTAGGACCGGTTTCTGGCATTCCAGCCGTCATCAGCCAGGCTTGCTTGAATCCAGTGGCAAAGTGAGCAAGGGACCCACGTCTGGGCATACCCCCGCCAACTCAGGGCAAACAAAGCGATACAAAAGGGGATGATGGACGTAACGTTTGAGCCAATCAAACACTCACCCCCAGTCAACTGATCTGGGTTTAATCCATCATCATTCTTTAGCTCACTCCACCACCCCAGTTCAGACATGGCCATATGCAAATCAGTCTGACCCTGTGCCTCATGGGAACAGTCCAGCCCGAACTGCCAAGCCATGTCTTCCCTGGACCGGAAACAAGCATCCTAGGACCGGTTTCTGGCATTCCAGCCGTCATCAGCCAGGCTTGCTTGAATCCAGTGGCAAAGTGAGCAAGGGACCCACGTCTGGGCATACCCCCGCCAACTCAGGGCGAACAAAGCGATACAAAAGGGGATGATGGACGGAACGTTTGAGCCAATCAAACACTCACCCCCAGTCAACTGATCTGGGTTTAATCCTGTGTTGTCCTGATTGGTGATGGCACGTAGATGTTGCAACACTCTTTTATGAACCTGCAATTTTGTGCTGCCTATGTATTGTAGGCCACAAGGACACAACAACACATAGACAGCAAAATCAGTTTTGCAGGTTAACAATTTAGAAATTTTACAAACTCTGTCACTAAAAGGTGTATTATATGTACTCTTATTGATCCCATGGGAACAAGCTTTGCATGTTTTGCATTTGAAGAACCCTTTGTTCGCTTGTAACCAGCTACTGTTATCAATTACCTCTGGGCTAGTTTTGACCAAATTGTCCCTCATGGATGGTGCCTTACTATATGTGATGGACACCCTCTGCGGTAGCAGGGGTCCAATCACCGGGTCACTCAATACCAGAGGCCAGTTCTGCTGAATGATCTTATTCAGTGCCTTGTGTTGTTTGCTGTATCTCATTATTAATCTGTAATACTCACTACCACTGTCTTCATCATCAATATTTTTATTTGTTAAAGTTTCAATGTTACTTAATTTATCTATTAGTGCCTCGTCTCTCGTTAATAACATGGATTTGGTTATGGCTTTATCAATTACACTTCTATGGTAACCTCTTTGTTCAAATCTTGCTCTACTTTCCTGTTGAGCTTTCCGAAGGTCTTCATTATTGCTACATATGCGTCGTAGACACAGCATTTCACCGTAGGGAATGCTATTGATGAGGTGTTTTGGGTTGGAGCTGCTCGCATGGAGAGTGGAGTTACCTGCTGTTTTCTTTCTATACAGACGGGTTTCCATTTTATTGTTCTTGATATATATTTGAGTATCTAAAAACTCAACACTTGTTTGACTAAAAGATGCAGTGAAGTGTAGATTAATGGTGTTGGAATTGATTTCTTCTACAAATTTCTCAGCTTCTTCTATTGTTCCTTGCCATACAACAAACAGGTCATCGATATAGCGCAACCACAATTTGACATTTTTACTCATATATTCACTATGCCTTTGCATGAGGACCAGCTCCTCCCACATGCCCATATGTAAACAGGCATAACTGGGCGAGAAGCTGGCCCCCATGGCTACTCCTTTAGTTTGCTGATATAGTTGGCTACTAAAGATATTGTTGAATAAGCAAAAGTGAATCATTTCAATCAACATGATGCTGTGATCTCTATATTGTTCAGATCTACGTGCCAAGTAATATTCAATGGCTGCAATACCGTCAATATGCTCTATACTGGTATATAATGTAGTTACATCCAAGGCTATAAGTACAAAGTCATCCTGCCAAGTAAATTTTGAAATCTTTCTTAAAAAGTCACTTGTGTCCTTAACATACGACACCAGGTTTTGTACATGACATTGTAGAAAATAATCAACGTATTTGGCGGTGTGTTCTAAAAGACCCTCTCTGGCTGAGATAATTGGGCGCCCTGGAGGGTTGACAGCATCCTTGTGTATCTTTGGGATGAAGTACATAGTTGGTGTCGTTGGATTCTCATTTTTTAGATACTTGTACTCATCCATGCTGATTAAGTTCGCATTCTTCCATTTTGAAAGTTTATTGTAGAA
This sequence comes from Calotriton arnoldi, assembly GCA_963921515.1. Lineage (NCBI taxonomy): Eukaryota > Metazoa > Chordata > Amphibia > Caudata > Salamandridae > Calotriton > Calotriton arnoldi. The sequence continues at coordinate 5,406 of CAWUFW010022532.1, read as the reverse complement.
ATCATTATATGTGGCTTTCAAATTACTTACATTAGTACGGTTGTAGCAGGTACGGTCATTTAACTGGCTAAAGGCTTCTTTTTTGTACTGTTCTTGTGGCCAGATTACAATATTTTCACCTTTGTCACTATTACGAATGATTAAATTCTTATCTTTCTGTAATTTGGAAATCAAATTTCTGTACTGTTGATTTTTCTTATCATAGGTTTTTGCTTTAGCTTGTACAGTTTTATTCAAAGTTTTGATTTGCGATGTATATATATATATCAAAAGACACCTCTGCTCCACTTAGGAAAGAGCATGCACATGAGGGCTATTGGGTTTAAGGCCATTTTATTACATAAAGCCTGCTCCGACCCGGCAATCAAGAGACGCGTTTCGGCTGGCGCAGCAGCCTTTCTCAATCTAATGTGCGCCATTTTTGCATGAGCCTAAATACCATGTTTTCACCATAGACATAGAAAAGTTCATAATTATAAATGATTGAATCACTTGAAACTGGGGACTAAAATCTACATAAACTATACAAAAATACGTGCTGAGTGAAAAATACTGTCATCACATATTCAAATACAAAGTGCATCCAAATGTAACAATTCAATGCATAGTGCATGATCAAACCACTCGCACATATTAACAATGCAACGTTTGTATTAGCACCCAGAAACTAAAATGTCTTAGGTGTAATTCGAACCAGGTAATCACCATAGGCCCCATTTTTCTAAAAACATTGCGCTAACCCATCAGGTTACAAAGTTAAAAATGGAGCGTGATGCATGTAAATAAAACTAAACGGAGACTTGCCGAATTTCCTCTAATTGCCTCATTAGTGAGAACGTACCACCGGACACCGTCCGTGAAGTCTCATTGTATATTTACAAGTGAATTCAAGATTAAACATGATGGTACCCAGTATCGGGGTTTGGCACACATGAAAATAGGCATTCCCCACTAGCATTCCAGATACTTTCAAAAGCATAGCTACCCAAGAGTGAATAAAACTTAAACGCCCCGATATCCATTAAATGCCCAATTATCAGTCTCGTATTGATATAATAGCTCCGGTAGGGACTACTATTCCCATAATGCCCCAATGGTGTAACATACTCCTTCTTGAGAGGCATCGCCAGTTTTTAAACCAAAAGTTTGTGTGTGGGCTGACATCCAAGGCATTACTCTGTGGGCAAATGAATCATGGCGTTGTGTTTTTTGTCCGGTAATGCCCATATGGTGCTCAAGAACAATGTGCGCCCTATATATATACACACATATGGCTAAATAGGTTACATAAGACAGTGATTTAAAATTAAAGTTTCTAATTGTACTTTGTGTTGTGTTGGAATTTTGCTTCTAGAAATGTCCCTCCCAATCCTCCTCTAGGCACCCGTACCCCCTCGCGCACTCACCTGTATTATGATGTAATCATCTGGCATTCTAGAATGCCAGCTGATCCGAATTGTCAGTTGAAGAAAATTAATTGGGGAGTTGACACGTTGCGTGTTACTGCGTTGTCCTCCCTTTCTGGTGTGCTGGTCCGTCTGCCTTGAATAAACCTTTCTTCAAGAAAACTGGTGTCCTCGTCTTTACAATTGTGGCAACAATCCCAGTACACCAGCAGTCCAGTGCGTGCTGATTCAGATAAAATATTCATCCAGTCTTCACTTTGTGAAAAGAAGTATTCCTGGTGAATTACTATATCCAAAGGAGTTGGGTCTTCTCTATGTCCCAGAGCAGCAATTGCGTGAGTATTGCCGTCCTGGGAAAACCCCTGCTGAGGCCTTTGAAGGAGAGAAGTGACGTAATTGAAGCGCGCACGCTGCGTTCCAGCACAACGCAAGCACATACGTGCCACCATCTTAGGGACGGGGTCGTGGATTTGTGCATGTTGTCACGCTGCTGAACTCTTATGCACCAGACTCTCTACGTTTAATGTGACCTCACACCTTTAACTTACTTCATGCATGCTCCAATTAGCTGTTTATACAGAAGTAATAATTTCGTTTGCTTGCTGCCCCATCGCAGCTCATCTGGGAGCGAATGTGTAATTCTCCTCAGGCTAGCCTTCAAAGGTGATTCATACGAGCCTGGTGAGCGCTTCAATCTTCATTTAACTGGCTGGGTTGCTTTTTGCATGTGTGATTTGTGTTTGGTGAAGGGCTTTCATGTGACGTGTAACTTATTGGCATCTACATACAACTTTATTTTGAGCATTTCAGAGCAACCTGGACCAGTTAGTTACAAAGCTAATTCTTTCTTTTGCTACCTTTCACTACCACTGCAGTTTACATCTGGTGCATTTCACCTTTCACCTATATCTTCATCATGGCATCAAGTAATGTGTATAATTTATCTCCACCACAAGCATTCTTGCAAGCTGCAGGGGAGCCTGCATTAAAGTGGGAGGAATGGTGTGAATATTTCACAAATTATATTTCTACATTTGATGATGAAGGCAAAGACTTAAGCCCTGAGAAGAAGAAGAAAATGTTATTGCATTGCCTAGAGGCTAGCGGCCTCAAAGTATATAATTGTGTTAATAAAAAGGTCCGAGCAAGTGGGCAGGGGGATGTGTACACTGATGCGTTGGAGGATTTGAACAGTTACTACAAACCTACAGTTTGCGTTGCGGTGGATAGGTATACATTTTTCCACTGTAAACAAGGGAAGTAGGAATCTATAGAATATTATGTGGCGGTTCTTAAGAATTTGGCCCTAACTTGTCGTTTTGGGGAGCTGCACGACAAACTTATAAGAGACCAGATTGTTATGCGCGCAGCTAATTAGACCATTCAAGACTCACTATGGGCAAAGGGCAAGAAACCCCAGTCAATTACCAACTTTATTTGATCTAAATAAATTAGACCATAAAAGCACATCAAAAGAAGTACATAAAATTACAATAGAACAATTTAAAATCAATTTATTTCATTTCATTTAAATATTCATCAATCATGTTGGTCCTCGTTTACATCGCCCCCACTTAGATTTTGTGCATTCAATTGAGAAAATAGTAAAAGAAGAGGTGAAGGAGTGTAAAAACCTCAGCTCAGGGTCCGCCATACATTCCTAATCAATCTCTTATTATAATTCATAGTAGCAGATTATAAAGATTTTAGTTAGAAACCATATATTATGATATATATCGTATAAAGTAATAACAAGATTAACAATTAATCACTTATCCAATATCATGCAGAATTAATCCTATCATCCATCAAAATGTTCTTTCTAGCATAGAAAGTGGCCCATAAAAAACGTGACATTCTGCAAAAATCTCAATGGTGGGCAATGATTGTTGAAAAAAATATGCTGGGTGGCATTGAGTAAACTGTAATGGTTTTAAAAGGCTTAAAATATAGCACTTCCATTTTTTTTATAAAAGTTACAAAATAGTACAACGTGCATGGTGCTCTGTATTATTGTGTTGTCAGAAGGACAATTACCTAAGTTTGAAAAACAATCGTTAGGTTCATAAAAACTAACTATCCAGTGGAAAATAACCATTCTAAAATGGGTCAGGACAAATCTGTGCTTTTAGTTAGGTACAATTTTCAAGTATGGCTGCATATCTTAACTGGTTAAAATAACCTGGTTTATTAGAACAGTAGGCTTTAGTAATTCAGCAGTTAACCTTATATTCTTTAAATGCATTATGCATTCGGTTTTTAGATCTTTCCTGCTGATTGCTACTAAGGATTCAGGGTTATTGAAATAGTCTGAGTGACCCAAATCCCGACAGAAGCGTTGTATGTATGTTAGCCAAGGCATGCGTGTGTGCAAAGTTGTATTTAGGCAGTATCCTATAGCAGCACAATTTAAAGAAATATAATCTGATGTCAAGACTTTGTGCCAAAGTAAAATGGGTTAGATCCTAATTAAGTCAGTAAGAAATGGGGCTCCCAACTCAGCATGACAAATGAACATAGAAGCACTTTTTGGTGTAGCAAGCAGATACCTTAAGAATTCATTTTCCACCAATTGTAGCGCCTTACATTTTGCATGCCCCTATATGCACGCACCATATAATGCTATAGTAACACATTTAGCCTTATAGAACGTGAGCATATTTTGGGGGCGGGGTTTGTACCCAACCTAATGGCAAAATTTCGTAGGGCCATACAAACACTTCTAAATATTAGTGCCCTAGTCGAGATAGCGCGACTCCATGTGCCTTTTTTATCAAATAGGACTCCCAAATATGAGAAATTGTTTGTAAATTCTATAGTGGTGTCCAAAATTTTAGTATCGCGACAAATGCCATTTTTCCTACCACACTTCATTATAAATGTTTTAGATTGATTTACTCGCAAGTCAAGGTCCTGCATGAAGCCGACAAAATCATTGACTATAGGCTGCAGGGCAAGAGGGGTGCAGGCCAATAAAATGGCATCATCAGCGTAGAGGAGGGCAGGCACAGGGGGATGGCCCACCAGAGCCAGATATTTAGGGTGTAGAGTCAGGGCTGTGCCTATGTTGTTTATATAAAGTGAAAAAAGAAAAGGTGCCAAGACACAGCCCTGTTTCACCCCTCTCTCCACACTAAAAGGCTGCATACATTCTCCCGCAGTCCTGTATCTGACCTTAGCTTTCGAACCTGTGTACAAGCCTCTCAGAAAGGTAATGATCGGTGTCTCCACTCCCATATCGGACATTATTGTCCATAACTTAGAGTGATTGACACAGTCAAAGGTGGAGGACAGATCTACAAATCCCAGATATGTTTCCTCCCTTAATCTTAGTATATATTCCCAATCACATACTCAGATTAAGGCCCTGTCCTATAGTCCCAACCCCAGTGTGGAACCCATATTGAAGGTCAGCCAAAATACCCATAGATTCAGCCCACTCTTGAAGCCTATTTAAAATAATGTGGAACGCTATCTTCACTAGGGTGTCAAATAATGAAATTGGCCTATAGCAGGCAGGGTTATGTCGATCTCCTTTCTGATAGATCAGTACTATTATTGATCCCGCAAATGTGGGGAGAAAACCTACATTACAACAGGTCCTTAAAACAATGGTTAATATGGGTCCCCACAAAGCAATATTGGCTTTATACTGGTCCACTGGAATAGCATCTGGGCTAGGTGCCTTTCCACCTTTACTAGCGTTTATCGCACTATTAACTTCCTCCAAACTAAACGGAGTGATTGTGGTAGTTTGTCTAGGAGTTATGTTATCATTAGGTTCAAGTGCCTGGACAGAGTTCGCTGTAAATATTGAGAGAAAATAAATGCCCGAAAAATGTTTTATCCAGTCAACCTCTGGTACCGCAACCACGATACCTGGGCCAACATCCTCTTTCAGTGGTGCGGAGTTAACTGCCTTCCAAAATGCATTGTTGTCTGTTGTAATCAATAATACCCCGTTCCAGGATTGAGTAGGTAAAATGATGTTTATTTCAGG